>JAABOM020077279.1:0-138215 GCA_011800125.2 Solanum clarkiae | reverse complement strand
TTATGAAGGAATTGGGTTCAGTATGTGTTCACGTGTCCCTATCGGCACAGGTCACGACCCCAGGGTGGGGTGTGACAATAATATACCATACATATGTGGGAAAAGACCTCAACCGACATAGACCAAGCAACTACAACTTGGAATCCAGGGCATGACACCCCCTCAATATAGGTGACCAGGCATGACACCCCCCGATGAAGTGTGGTCTTTTTGCAAGGCAAACAAAATATGATATCATGAACTAGATGGATCCACTTGTATAACAATGGTATAATACATGATTCTATGGTGACACATAGTTTAGAGACTAAAGACTTTATATAAGGACTCCTTGAGTTGACCCCCATTTTAAGCCTCAGTCGTTGCTAAGTCAAATCCTACAGAATATTTGAAATAATCATACTTTAATAATATCATGAGTAAATTGTAAGAGATATGATCACATGACATGAGTAGCTCATAGACATGCTTGACCTTTACTAGTGAGCCTAACTTAAACATACGAGTAAATAATAATCATACATGATCCCTTGCCTTGACATGAATGACTCATTATAGGTTAAAATCCTGAAATAGGGCGCAACTTGATACCTGTAAAATCGCAGATATTTTTCATGAATTTAATATATCCTTGGAAGTCCTTAATCTTTATGGGGTTACTTGTAAATCATGTAATAGTTCATCGACAACTTGATTATTCTTGTCACCTAATTTTATCAAACACATGGTGGGTTCATGATACTTGTTCAAAATCATGCAACTCAAAAGTAAAACAAGAAGAGTAATACATTTCAAATCAACCCACCAATATTCTAGTGAAATTCATAACAAAAACTCATAATAGTTCATAGTTTCATAGCTCAAATCATGGATAGTCTCAATAGACAAAAATCAATTCATGGAATAATTTTAAAATAGATATTAATACATAATCAATCAATTCTTGAAAAAACCCCAACATAATATTTTTTTTTTCTGTATATATTACATAATAACATATACTCATAGATAATATAACTTAAAAATATGCAATTTTCATAAAAAGAGAACGTTGACTCCATGGGTGAAAGGACCCAAGGATGAAGACCCACATACCTTACAGCTTGAATTTCTTGAGATGAACTTAAAGGAGACTTAAAGCTTGAGATGGGTTCTTGAGTTCCAAAATTGAGCTTGAAATCCTTGAATTTGAATGAGAGATTTGATAAAGTCTTGGAGAGGTTTTAAAGTGGGTTTTCTGAGTTATAGAGTTGAAAAATAACTAAGTATGGAAAATTTCATGTTTAAATGGGCATGAGGCTATTATTCCAATGCCCTTGGATGAAATGAGAAAATTAAGAAAAACTCACACTGGTCTGCATTCTTCGCACGACACGGACCCAACGCATAGGCCAACTTACACTAGTCCACGCCCTATGCACATCGTGGCCTTGGCGTAGACAGACACAAAAAGTCAAAAATTAGCAAAAATTATTTTTCTCTACGGGTCTTCTAAATCCCCGGGTATACCCATTTTTCACTCAAATTTTTCCTCTGATCAAGAATACAAAGTCGAATTTTTGAAATCATGCACGAATTTTGAGATATATGGAAATTTCAATTATGAGGCATTCCGAAGCATATTAGCAATGTTTTCATATCTCCCCCTTGGGAACATTCATCTCCGAATGTCAAAGGAACATACGTAAGAAAAGTAATTATGAAGGTTTAAGCTCGACATGAATGCTACAAATGCACTTAAACATCATTTTATAAAAGTCTCAACATGATTATTTAAATCACCATAAACTTGTTACAATAAACATGAATGTATGCAAAATAACATGAGGACTGAAACTTAAGACTTGAAATCATAGATGGAACTTAAGTTATTGAGTTTGGCTTGAGTTGAGTAGAAGAGATATGGTATCACTTTTTCATGTCCGCCTCGGCTTCCCCTGTGGCACTTTCAACTTTTTGATTCCTGCAAAGACCTCGGCAGATGGTACATCTTTGTTTCTCAACCTCTTCACTTGTCTATCATATATTTCCACTGGGACCTCCTCATAGGTCATGTTATCTTCCACAACACCCACAGCCTCTAAGGGCATTGTAGAACTTGGGTCACCAACACATCTCCTCAACGTAGATACATGGAAGACTGCATGAACCATATTCATCCCCATAGGCAACTCTAATGCATATGCAACCTTACCAATTCTTCTCAGAATTCAATAAGTTTCCACAAACCTTACGTTCAATATTTATTTCTTGCCAAACAGAACTACACCCTTTATAGGTGAGACCTTCAAGTAAATACAATGATCACATTAAACTCAAGGTCTCTCCTCCTTACATCGGAATAAGACCTTTCCCTAATTTGAGCCTGCAATGACCTGGCCCAACACTGTGAAGTATTGTTCGCTTTTGGGTCTAGCCCATCATGGATTTGTCCCTTTGTGCTCACCTTAAAAGGCACCTTATAATGTATAGACCAATCCATTAGTTTATATAGCCAGCATCTCTCCTGTGTTTTGCCGATGTGGGATATCTCCTCTCAAGATGGTTTACATAAACCCCCTCTATGGTCTCAGCGTCCTCGCTGAGGTTTGCCCCAAAGGATGGGATTAACGTAGAGTCAAAAATGAGGTCTGCCCTACCTCATCAGTATTTGCCTAAATTCAGTTGAACTCTAGCCCCAAATCAACAAGGATGACACAGGAGTGGCTCTGATAACATCTATAACGACCTGGCCCAACCCTGCGAAATATTGTCCGCTCTTCGACCCAACTCATCATGGATTTGTCCCTTTGCACTCACCGCAAAAGGCATCTCACAGTATATAGATCAGTCCATTACTTTGTATACCCAACATCTCTCCTTTGTTTTGTCGATGTGGGACATCTCCTCTCAAGATGTGTTGTTACAATAGTAGCATTTTCCCGACATCAAAGCGATTAAGTCCTCATTTTCATAAGAAGTACATTTATGGTTATCTCAGATTTTTCTTGACTTTTGGATTAGACTATTTCGTGATAAGAGCATGTCGCAGTCACATATTTATGATAGATCCTATAATATATACGATGAGATGTTGAGCATATGTCGTCATTTTAGATTTAGCCTTCTATTCTATGATATTATACTGTTTAGACTACTCTATTCACTTCTGCATTATGATTTTTCCTTCATTCAGTATGGTTATAAATGCCATGTGGTTAGTATGGGATACCTCAAGATTATGAGTAGTATGTTGCAACTAGGGGTAGGCTCAGGTCATTACAATAAGTCTGTCTTAGAACCATGAGGACACCAATAAAGCATGTCGATAAAGCTAATACTAACTACAGACATAAAGGGGAGAACCTTCACCTACATTATAAGACAATATATGCAAAAAGTGTGGGGTTAGTATTATGGAATATACTGAGTACGAAGAATATGCAATAACGAAACATAAATCATAATAAGTCTAAAAATGTAATAATGGAATGACCAAGCTAAACATGAAGCAAAACTAATAATCTAATTTTTGAAAACATATAACTAGTCCAATTAATATTTCTGAAAACATAATCATGACATAAGACTTTTGCAGAAAGTACCTTTAGTCAACATAAATCATATGAGCTATAACATCAAATCTAGTATACTATTCTCACACTGAAAAGAGACTGTTTCACTTGCCAAGTTGAAGACCATAATTATAAGCCTACATGGATCTATTAGATAAGTCAAGCCTATACTAATGGGTGACGTACTAAAGAGTCAAGCGTCAACTAACAAGGACCCTTCTCATCCTACAATGGCAAGTAGTTCTACGACAAAGAAATTTCTACAAAATGCCACATGCCTCCACAAACAGGTGAGCCTCTATTTTAAGGTCCACTCGGTGCTTAGTAAACACCCAATGGAAATAACATGCATAATCATAATCAATATTAGGTTGATGACCAAAGGTCTTGTACATAATTTATTTATTGAGACTATATATGTCTATTAAAGTGATTTGAAACATTTTTGATAAGAAGAGTACAGTCAAGGTCATCAAGGTCCAGAGAGGTTGGAATGAAATCTTAGGGTAGGATATGTGTCACGATTCAAGACTACCCCCAAGTTTGAACATGGTACTTAGAATTCCAAGGATCCCCAGCAAACCCTATGGCACAATGAAAGCATACTAAAGTTAAAATAATCATGCATGGAAGTAAAACATAAAACAGTGTGAATATCTTATAACATAAAAGTAGAGGAAATCTGAGTACTTCAACAAAGCATAATATCTTAGTAGGTTTCTCACTAAGTATAGTGAATCTAGATATATATACTTTATACATTGTTTTTGTGTAAAAGTTATCTAAAAATTTTGCAAAAATCATATGCTGGTTCATCGTCGACTAAGATTCTAACTTAGGTATCATCTTTTTATTTTCGAATATATATGTATTGTACATTTCTTTTCTTTTCATTTTTGCTTGTAGTTATTGCTACTTTATTCGATCAGATTTCTAGTCTACTAAATATTTTTTTGTTAGATTAGGTCTTTAGTTTGGATTCTTTTAGCAATTCTACAAAAAAATTAAGGTTTCAAAAAAGGTTGGGTTTTGATGGTTGCAGGTGATGGGATTGACTGAAGATTACTCAGGTTGGAACTTTGGGATATTGAAAAAATTTGATTCTTTTACTCCTTACCTTCGTATTCTAGTTTTAAATGCCAATAACTCTTTTTTTATTAGGATATGTCATGAGTTTTTATTGCAAACTTGGTTTGAGATGAGGTTCTATTAGAAACAACATCTCTATCACCTGTACGATAATGTCTATGCATATCATACCCTCTCTCAAACCCCAGTTAGCTTATGGCATGTCATTGGGTTTGTTCTTGATGTTGTTCATGAGTGCATTATTAGGTACTGAAGGCATTTGTGTGTGAGTAGATTTACTTCTCCTTCATCATACTAGCTGAAAATAATCATGATGTAGATCTTCTCTAGCTGACGATCATACTTTGGTAAGAAATCTTGTCTCTTTAAGCAAACTAGGTCTTCAATGTATCTATATGTATTTATATAAACAATAGGTCATGCTTTTGTGATGAACATATATCGATAACATCAATGGTCAAGTAGAATCAATGTGTTCTTTCTATTATACCCACTGATTTTAACTATTGCTAGAGTCCCTAATGAGAACAGTATTATTTGATTCTCAGATTGTCCCTTCCGATAAAAGCTGAATGGATGGATCAAATTGTTGTCATTATCTGAACCTGTTGAGATCACGAAGCCTCCAATTTCTCCAGGGGCATTTGCTGTAGAGTGTGCTATATGTCACAATTGATAGTACATTCCTACAATGGAGAAGTATGAAGAAATAAGGGAACACATATTAGAGCAACCCTTCTATTGTAAAATAGCTTGTGAATGAAATTCTAATAAAATTGTGACAATCCACCTGATCTCACTCAAGATAGTGGGAAATTGATATGCCCAATATTTCTAAGCCTTCTCCATGGTGGAAGCGTCTTATAAAATTCAGACCAAATGAAGGCATCAAGCTTGCTGATGTGTATGTTTTCCATATTTTTGACAACTTATTTGCCTATTAATACCTAGAAGAAATGTTGATGCTTTTCTTTTAAGCTAGGACTATTGGCAGTAATATGCAAAATAAACATTCTAATTTTTAAATATTTTCTTGCCATGATTTACAGGTATTATAAATTCACATCAAGGAATAGACTGCCAACGGTCCTAGCTTAAAAGAAAAGCATCAACAATTGTTGTAGGTATTAATAGTGAAATAAGTAGTGAAAAGGATGGAAGACATACACATCTGCAAGCCTGATGCCATCTTTGGTCTGAATTTTTTGAGACGCTTCCACCATGGAGAAGGCTTAGAAATATTGCGCATATCTATTGCCCACTATCTTGTGTGAGATCAGGTGGATTGTCACAATTTTATTAGAATTCCATTCATAAGCTGTTTTACAATAGAAGGACTGCTCCATTATGTGTTCCCTTATTTCTTCATACTTCTCCACTGTAGGAATGTACTATCAATTGTGATATATAGCACACTCCACAGCAAATGCCCCTGGAGAAATTGGAGGCTTCATGATGTCAATAGATTCAGAATAATGACAACAATTTGATCCATCCAATAAGGTTTTATCGGAAGGGACAATCTGAGAACCAAATACTACTTGTCTCATTAGGAACTTCAACAATAGTTAAAACCGATGCATACAATTGAAATAATGCACTAATTCTATTTGACCATTGATATTGTCGATATGTGCTCATCACAAAAGCATGACCTATTGAAGACCTGGTTTGTTGAAAGATACAAGATTTCTTACTAAAATGTGATAGTTAGCTAAAGAAGATCTACATCATGATTATTTTCTGCTAGTATGACGAAGGTGAAGTAAATTTACTTAAACACAATTGCCTTCAAATCATAATAATACACTCATGAACAACAACAAGAACAAATCCAACGACATACCATAAGCTTAAAAAATACACTTTATAGCCTCAACGCCCTCATGAGGGGACTAAACTATAGAGGGGACTATACTATATATAGAAAGAAAGAAAGAAGACAAAGAACTATGAAAATAAATTCTAGTTAAGAAAGTTTGAGAAAATCAAGTTTTTAATTCTTAAACAAATTCTAGTTAAGAAAGAACTGTGAAAAAAATATTCTAATTAAGTTTATTTAGGATCTTCTTTCTTAACTAGAATTTGTTTATGAATTAAAAACTTGTTTTTTTCAAACTTTCTTAACTAGAATTTGTTTTCACAGTTCTTTCTCTTCTTTCTTTCATTCTATATATAGTATAGTCTCCTCTATAGTATAGTCCCCTCATGAGGGCCCTAGGCTATAAAGTGTATTTTTTAGAATCTTCTTTCTAACTAGAATTTGTTTAAGAATTAAAAACTTGATTTTTTCAAACTTTCTTAACTAGAATTTGTTTTCACACTTCTTTCTCTTTCTTTCTTTCTTTCTTTCTTTCTTTCTTTCTTTCTTTCTTTCTTTCTTTCTTTCTTTCTTTCTTTCTTTCTTTCTATAGTATAGTCCCCTCATGAGGGCCCTGAGGCTATAAAGTGTATTTTTAGAATAAACTTAACTAGAATATTTTTTTTTTACAGTTTTTTCTTAACTAGAATTTATTTAAGAATTAAAAACATGATTTTTTCAAACTTCCTTAACTAGAATTTGTTTTCACAGTTCTTTCTCTTCTCTTCTTTCTTTCTATATATAGTATAGTCCCCTTTATAGTGTAGTCCCCTCATGAGGGCCTTGAGGCTATAAAGTGTATTTTTAGAATAAACTTAACTTGAATATTTTTTTCACAGTTCTTTCTTAACTAGAATTTGTTTAAGAATTAAAAACTTGATTTTTTCAAACTTTCTTAACTAGAATTTATTTTCGCATTTCTTTCTCTTCCTTCTTTCTTTCTTTCTATATATAGTATAGTTCCCTCTATAGTATAGTCCCCTCATGAGGGACCTGAGGCTATAAAGTGTACTTTGGGGTTTGAGAGAGAGTAAGATGTACATAGACATTATTCTACTTAGGATAGATAGGTTGTTTCTAACAGACCCAAATCTCAAAACAAGTGCTGTAAACACTCATGACATACCCTAAAATAAAACGTTATTGGCATTCAAAACTATAAGAAGAAGGTAAGGAGTAAAATAATCGAATTTTTTCAAAACCCCGAAGTTCCAATTTGAGAAATCTTCAGTCAATTCCATCACATACAATCGTCAAAATCCAATCTTTTCGAAACCTCAATTTTTTTGTAGAATCACCAAGAGAATCCAAAGTGAACACCTAATCTAACAAAAAATATTATTTAGACAAGAAATCTGATCGAATGAAATAGCAATAACTACAAGAAAAAATGAAAATAAAAGAAATGTACAGTGCATATATATTCTAAAATAAAAAGATGATACCCAAGTCCGAAACTTAGTCGACGATCAACCAGCAAACAATTTTTGCAAAATTCTTAGGTAACTTTTATACACAAACAATGTATAAAGTATATATGTCTAGGTTCACTATGCTAAGTGAGAAACCTACTAAGAGTAACTTTAACAAAGCATAATATCCATATGCATGTTTGATAGCCTGTAATGGTAATAATCGAGTCAGTATGACAAGCCCCTAGCTTAGCTCTAAAGTCTGAAAATTGAAATTTGAGTAAAAAGTGAATAAAAGAAAAACTTATCCTTGATGAATAAGGATTCACCAACATGGACAACTAATTGGGTCAATACTAAACGCAAACCTGATATAGAGCGTTCACATCTATACCATAAAACAATATAGGCAAAAAAATATGCAGTCAACACTATGCAGTGTACTTAGTATGAGGAATATGCAATAAAGCTTCATAAAATAAAATGAGTGAAATCGTAATAAGCTATGAACAAGATAAACATGAAGTAAAACAGAGAATCTGATTTCTGAAAGCATAAAACAAGTTCATTGCAATATTTTCTAAGAAAAATAACATGGCGTAAACCTCGTGTAGAGATTAGACATAACTCATTGGTGATCTAAAGAGTCATATCTCAACTAACGGGAATCCTACTCATTTTACAGCGGCAAATAATTCTAGTAAAGGATGAAGATGTCCATGTAACTTACCACTATCCACTAGACTGTGGCTAGAGATACAACTTTAGCCAAGGTATAATTATTCATAAGCCAACTAAGGACAATAGATACCAACAACTATGGTCAGAATGCAATCCATGAGTCTACCCGGGACCTTCGGTACAACATTTACAACAGTGCTCAAAGTATGGGCCTAGAGCCACACAAGGACCATCACTACAACACATACAACTATGGTCTGAGCATGAGCTATGAGCCTCTTAGGTACCAGATTACAAATATAATTATGGTCAGAGAATGATCCATAAGACTCCTCATGGAGATTCTGGTTTTCAGAAGTAATCATGCTCGTCCTATCAGTCAAAAATTCAAACCTTAGGTGCCATCACCAGGTCAACCACCGGTTTATGTGACTCACAACTATAGTAGCCACCCCGCCATGACCCTGTGTGACTAGATGTGAATACATCAGGTCAATAAAAAGATGCCTACAATATACTAGACCAGAACATTCATCAGAGGACTATAACTATGTAAACAACGACAATGGGGTAATTAACTCAGTCTTTAGAGATTAAATCCAAATGCATGAACAATAGCATAGGAAGGGTGAGCAAAATGGTTTGCAAGGGAAGAAAGTAATTTTTTGTTTCACCTGTAAGAAAGAAAGAAGCCTAACTAATTCTGGATTACTCATATAGTAACTCTAAAATGAAATGGAGAAATAAAGGAATTTGGTACTTTCTTTTGTAATCTTTACATAACTACTTCCGTAAATTCTAGTTGAATGACTAGGCTTATTATCAGCTTCACAAAATCTGTGAAATTATGAATCCTACTAAACATATTTATTTAGGGAGGGAAATGCATATAGCAATTACCAGATAACATCATCTTCTTCTCAGAAAAAATTGCTTATCTAAATCCTCACACGTGTCGATCAGCCCAAATACAAGGTATTCAATATAATAGTCTACTACAAGAAATAAACTTGTCAACTTATTTTTCCAATGATGTAAAATTCTTTGCATGATGGAATAATTCCATGTGGACTTGATTAAGAACATACATCTTACTTGCATAAGGTCTATTTTATATCAGGAGTCTTTTTCGGTCCAGTTAGAAAGATTCATACGTAATTCTAAATAAATAAGGGCTTAGAAAAAATAACTTTCAAAGCAATTTAAGCAAATCATTCCCAACAAAGGCATAAGCCGAAGCTGTAGTTGGTAATTGAAACATAGTTATCTGATCAGTTGGTGTAGCATTTCAGTATCTCACATAATACAAAATCAGACACTTGGATTAATATAATTAATACTCCGTGTAATCCAACAGACCAATAAAAACATGACTATTAACATTCACTCCTTGCACAGTTGAAGTAGCTAGAAATCCTCAAAAAATTGTTAATCCAGGTTGTCAATCACAAGATATCTCAAAATAACTGTTAGTAGGAGATAACATGTAGCCAATAGAATAATCAAGGTGCTCACAAGCTAGCTTGGACACTAGTAAATAGACTCAGTGGAAGCACCACCCCAGTACTCCATTACGAACAGAGGAATTCACTTATGTTGGGAGGAATAAATTAAGAATGAAAGCAAGTAAGGTGAATTTATAGATTCTTCAAAACCTTAGTAAAATCTTGCATATCAACAACAACAACATACCCAATGGAATCCCACAATTGGCATCTAGAGAGGGTAAAATGTACGCAGACCTTACCACTACCTCATAGAGATAGAGAGCCTGTTTCGGGAAAGACCTCGTCTCAAGAATCAAGACCCATAAGCAGAAGATACTAGATATAAAAAGAACAAAAGGAAAAGAAAAGGGAAATAGGAAACGACTAATAATGAAAAGCAAATGACAGTATGTAAATATGATAAAATTAACAAATATAAGATAAATATAAAAACACGACTAATCCTACTAATCTAATATATCAGAACATCAGACATCAACCTACCCCTAGTAGCATATTAGCCGTCTACCCTAATACGCGACCTCTACTCCTTTCTACCTAAGGTTATGTCCTGGGCAAGATGAAATTTTTTCATATCTTATCTGAGCACGTCCCCCTAATACTTCTTCGGTCTACCTCTACCCCTTTGTGTAACCCCTTAATTTAATATTTCGCACCTCTTGATAGGAGCAATGGTTCTTCTTCTCTGCACATGTCCAAACTAACAAAGTCTCACTTCTCACATCTTATCAACCAATGATCCCATCTCTAACTTCTCACCAATGATCTTATTCCTAACCATATCAATCCTGATATGTCAACACATCCATCTCAACATCCTTATCTCCGCAATCTGCATCTTCTAAAGATATGAGTTTTTGATTGGCTAACAGTCTACCCATATAGAAAAAATGGTCTAACCACCATTCTTTAAAACTTCCCTTTAAGTTTATATGTTACCTTTTTATCACACAATACTCCGGAAGCAAGTCTCCATTTCATCCTTGCTTCCTCAATACAATGTGTGACATCATTATCAATATCGCCACTACTCTAGATGATGGACTCAAGATATTTAAAGTTTTCTCTCTTTGGAATAGATTGAGTGGCAAGTCTCAATTTAATGTCTGTATCATTCCTCACAACACTGAATTTGCACTACAAGTATTCAGTTTTGGTCTTGCTCAGTTTGAATCCTTTGGATTCCAAATTATGTCTCCAAACTTCCAATCAATCATTAACTTTAGCCTGAGTCTCATCAATTAGAAAATCTTGCATGTCAATATCCAAAAATTACACAAAAAATAGAATATGAGATAAATAAGATAACAAGGTAATCATTGAATTTAATAGAAATTGAATAAAGATAATAATGTCTACCATTGCCTCGTAGTTTATAAAGAGTAAAAGATAAATAGAGGATAGTCTCAGTTAGCTATTTGCCCTTAAATAACAATGAATATTCTTGACAAGCAAAAATGAAATCGGAGAGCACTTAGCCAGTGAAAATGGAATATGTTATGACAACACATGTTACTAAGTAAGTGATAAAATAAAGTACACACATCTCCATCAAACATACTCCCATTATTATGTTGAAAAATATGCACCCCTAAGGAGTTACATTAACCCCATTACCAAATAACTTTTTTTTGGAGAATTGGTAAGTTTATATTCTTTAGCATTAGGTTATGTTGGCCACCTTCAAACTTCATTGCACAATTACAAATTTCCAATAAACTCTACAATTTGATCTGCATGCACTATACATAATTGTTTACACCAAAAAAGGTGGAGATACTAAACAATTCCATTTTGCTTTGTGAATGGAATTAGATCTATCTTCAAAACATTTTTCATTCGTTTCTCTCCACAGAGACCACCATATGCATGATGGTATTAACTTGTACCATCTTTTCTGAGTTTTTCTTCCCCCTTATATGCTCCTGTAGCAGAGTAGATCAATTGTGTTCTTTTGCATGGTCTAACTTTGACTACTGATATTGAGAAAAAGTTCCTAGAGCTGTGTTATAAACATGAAATATAGGAATAGGTGATTATTTTCCCTATTAGATTACATAGAAAACATCTTGGTACTAGTGTCCTTTCATTCTTCTGAAGGACTTCATGGGTTAGACAGGCTCTTCTGATTACTATCCAGGTGAAACTTTGCACTTTTGTTAGAATTAAACCTCTCCAGATATGCTTCCATTGATATTGAGCATTTCCGGATCCCTCATGCCTGCCTCTTTTATAGGAACTACTAACTATAAACTTTCCCTCGTTGTATTTCCAAATAACACTATCTTTTACATTCGTGCCAATGCTAGTACCCCTTAATTTTTCCAACAATGAAGCCATTCTCTCTATTTCCCAATCATTCAAAAGTCTTCTGAAGGATAAATTCTATCCTTGTGTAGTCTAGTAATCAATGACCTTGGCATCAAGATTGCTGCAAATGGAAAAGTTGTCTGGAAATGATTCACTCAAAGAGGTCTGATCAATCCCACCATCTATCCAAAATTTGAACCTGTTGCCGCTCCCCACTTTGAAAATCAGATTTTCTTCCATAATGCTTGAGAATGCTCTGATTGTTCTCCATACTGCCCATCCATATGGTGTTGTAACTATCTCTTCACATCTTGGATTCAGTTCCCCATATTTTAATATTGTCAACACCTTCTAGAGAGCCTAGTGCTCAATGATATATCTCCATAGCCATTTAATTAAAAAACTTCTATTTTGGACTTTCAGATTTCTGATGCCCAAACCCCCTTTTTCTTTGGTTAGCATTTAATAGTATTCCGCTTCACCAGATAGTAACTCTTGCCTTCTTTTCCTCCTTGCCAAAGAAAATTCCTTCTAAGCCTGTCTAGCTTCTTGGGAACTTTAGACTGTATTTGGAATAAGGACATAACATAAGTTGGCAAGGAGTCCAACACAGAGTCAATCAGGATCACTTTGCCTCCCGATGAGAGATATTGTGCTTTCCACCTTACGAGCTTCCTTTAACTTTTCTAGAATCCCATTCTAAATCTCCCATGCTTTGTTTTGCTCCCTAAAGGCGTATCCAAATAAGTGGTTAGGTAAAGCTTGATACAATAGACCCTTGTTGTCAGACCTTCCCCAGACCCTGCGTAGAGCAAGAGCTTTAGTGCATCGGGCTTTCCTTTTTCTTTTTTTTAGTTGCGAGACAATACAAAATCCCAGTTTCACTATGACAACTACAAGCAAGTGTAAGAAAAAGGATCAAATAGAATTTGAAAAAATATTAATGAATTCAGACAACCCACAACACAAAACAAAAACCTTAAAGCAAGATTTTAGACTTGAATTTGGTTGCACTACCGTCACTATATGATAGTCCAAATACAATAGAGAATTTACTATGCGTGTAAACTTGTTAGTGTACCAAGAAGAAAATATTCTTTGTCTTGCCTTGACCTCTTTATCACCACCCCCACCCACCCATTCCAAAAGAAATGGGAAAGAAAACTTTCCCCTCGTCGAATAGCATCTTGGGGAGTACAACTAGCAAAATAAGCCCATATTTTATCATTTCACTATTCCATCCATAATCAAATGGGTCGCATGTTTAATATTTTAGATGGGTAAAATTTGGGCTTCAACTAAGAGCATTCAAGGATAAAATATGGATTTGCCTAATGGATTATTTTCCAACCTTTGCTCACTCAAAATTCTTAGTTTTATTTCTGAAGGAGAAAATGCTATAAAGGTAACCGTACTTAAACTCTTATTTTTATGTTTCTTCTCTCTATAGTTGAGAATGTGAGAATTCTTTTTCCTCTTCTAAATATTGTCATTATTGTTTACAATAATACAATCTTTACCTTTGAATAATTTAAATGTCGAAAATTCCTATTTTAAGCTTGGAATGTTTTAAATGTTCAATCACAATTTCATCAAACTTCCCAAAGTTCTATTATAAATGTCAAATCATTAAAGGAATTTAAGCTTCATGGAATTTCTTGCTGAGAATAATTTTGTGGTGTATTCATGTTGGTTCAACTTGGTGGCACTTCTTAGGATTTTTGGCTTCGAGAATTGAGATTCCTTTTCCTTATTAGTGATCAATTTGAGAGGTTTTAAGCTATCACAACATTAAATGATGAAGACTATATGCTAGTCCAGTTAAAAGAAATTATATTAGTCCAACTTAAATTATGCTACTAAATGGTCAGGATAGAAGAAAAAGTTACAGAACATTGCACGTATAATATGGATCAAACCATTTCCAAACCGCTCATTTACCGCCCAATTCATTTTTGACCCGCAACAAATATGGGATGTTTAAATGCAATACATTTTAGTTCAACCCATTTTGAATCGGCCTAACCACCTATTTGCCACCCCAATTAGGGAGGAAGGGCAAAAATAGGATTGCTAGATCTAGATTTTCACCAATTGTTTCATCTATTTCTTGCTTATAAAATGGAACACATAAAGAAAATTTTTAACACCAAGATTAATTAAATGGAAGAAACCCTGGAATAAGTTCATACAAGAGATCTATTAACTTAAAGTATACAATCAAGAAGGGTCTGGGATAGAGGTCAGAGGTTTTATTCCTATCCCCATGTCAAAGTAGATAGAGAAACTTAAATTTTATCTTGTTACACTTCCCATTCAGGTTCCAATGTGCAAACCCCTGCCAGAACTGACTGTGGATTCCTTATTAAAAACAGCTGCCTGTAAACTTTCATAACTCAGTGAAATAACTTCACCAACTAAAAAGTCCTATCATCTCCATCACTGGTTGTTTTAGATTCTTCATCTATACTATACATAAGTTTATCTATCGCGTCACCTTTCTGGCCCAATGTTTTGGGCTTGATACTTCCAAGTTGGAGGTCTCAAGTTCGAAATCCCTTGCTAGCGAAAGTAAGGCTCTGCCTTCTGGATCGAGCTTGTCAAATCAGACTTGTCTAGTTTGGGTCAACCCTCTTATGTGGTTTGCGAGCTATTGCATAGGAGTGGGGGCTTACATTGTGCGCACCCAAAGGGTAGTGGCTACTGGTTCCCTTTGTTATCAAGAAAAAAAAGAAACTTCACCTACTACGTCATTATAACTTTAATCTAACTGTTGCATCTAGAGTGTCAGTGCAGGGCCTTTCTTATTATTAGCCTTCTTAGTATGTTAAAAGGTAAGGGCTTTATGAATGCTCAATCAGCTAAGAAAAAATTATGCAAGTTGATTCCTTAATAACAATAGTAGAAGGATATTTTTATGAAGAAATGACTTAATCATCCTGTAAAACTTCTCCGTAATAAATTAGATGTTGTTGTTCTATTGGTATCCAATCATAAGGGCTATGTCTTCTTTCAAATTACGTATACTCCTCAGCTTGACATCGCGACAGGTGAAAAACGTTAGAATGCATGCATAAACTAGATCTGATTTCCACCCATAGTTTATACGTGCATTCTAACTTTTTATCATCTATTGTGATGTCAGGCAGAGGAGTATACAGAATTTGAAAGAAGACATAGACCTTATGATTGGGATATCAATAGAACAACAACATCTAATTTATTGCGGAGAAATTTTACAGGATGATCAAGTCATTTCTTCATATAGTGTCTTTCTAGTATTGTTATTAGTGAATCAAATTATATTATTCTTATATTTATACTATTGAAGTAACCAACTAGTACCATTACAAGTTCCAAAGAACCAGATAACAACAACAAAGTGCTAAGGGATTCCACCTTTGACCTAGTAAGCTGAAGAAACAAGAAACATAGAAGTGCTTAACACCGTTCAAGGTTTTCACAGTCTAACAACAGAGCAATAGTGAACTTTTTCTATCAACAACACTACTGTGAAATTTCCTATCACAAACAAACAAGAAAATCTTTACTTAATCCACGAAAAATAGAATATCTGAACTATTGAAAGACAATTAATTATGGTGATAAATTATTTATAATAGTTGTAAAATGGGTTGATCAGATTGATTGTTCCAGAAGACAGAGCTCAGTTGGACATACAATTCTTTGGTACGTGAATAAAAAATGTGACATCCATAAAGTGTAATGGAGAGATTTAGCACTCTATCTATAGTAGATTCATACAAATGAATACACAAATTCCCAAGCATTAGTGTTGGAAATTCATCAGAATATTTAAAAAATAAATAAAAGCCTACAGTAAATTAACCAAACCTAGAGATATTTTCAAACAACTGATTTGATTAGACATTAGTTACCAAACATATGAATAGCCTAATTGACGAATATTGAAAAGAAACATGTCCAAATGAAGCAGAATGAACCATTTATATAGACGATCCCAATAGATTTTGCTCCATTATCATTGTAGTAACTTATCGAGAGGAGAATTATAAATTGTCAAATAACTTCCATTTTAAATTTATTTTTGATCATTTATAAACTTCTTGGGTGATAAAACTTCGGTAAGCGTTGGCAACTGCTAATCTTTTGGTATTGTTGCATAAAGCAAGGGTGTTACACTTTAGGTGTTTCCACTGACCACCCCTTTTGGAGAATGGAGGGAGGGAACTTATTAAGATTACAGCGAGAACAACTTCCACCTAAGTGACAAAATGTGGGTGGAATAAATAATCTACAAAAGGCACTTTCTTGATCATTCAATGGAAAGAATATGGTTCCTTGCAACAAATTGGCAATTTTGCCATACTAAAATAAACTGAAGGATTTGGGAAAAAATGGCACTACACAAGGAACATTACATGAAATTTTCACTTAGATTTACCTAATGAGTAGCATGGGTGTGGGCATGCTTTGCTTTTTTTCTTCCAAATTTAGTTGTGGTTCTAGACCAGCTTGTACATACCACAACTATACCACGAGTACCTAGTACCTCTAGCGGTACTGGGTAACTCAATCCTCTCATGGTTAGGTAGATAGCAAGAAACCACTAAGCGTGTTTGGTCTCTACTGGGACTTAGACCTAGTCTCCTAGTTTGAAACCACTTCAATGACCAATAAGTCACACCCTTTAGTGCTATAGGTGGGCACTTCAATACTTCAAAACAACGAAATAGTAAATTCTTGCGGGAAGTTAACGTGTCTATGTAAGATCTATAATTGAACCCAATACACATCCCCAAGTATGTAAAATAGATGAGGAACAACATGGTAATGTCACCCTCGCGATTCTTACAATTGCTATGTTCATAAGCTACCTCTATACACACAATACTCTTTTATATAGATGAATTTATACTATGACTAGATAAATTACCCGCATTTCACGCGGGATGAACTATCCGATTAGCTCACATTGAATTTTGTTGCGTAGTTGTTAAAATTACTAAAAATTTCATCTCTTTTAGTTTGAGGTAATATTGTATGATCATTTTGTAAATAAATCTTTATTAAATATAAATTTCTAATTGATTCTATTATAAATTATTACTATATATAAATGACCTATTAGATGTTGCAAAACTACGTTGCCAAGGAAAATTCTTTTACACCCTTAATAAATAAAAATATTTCTAACTTTACTCAAACGTAAATGAAAGGTGAAACACCCTGTCTAAAATCTCTTTATTAGTGCATTAGAATACTATTTATAAGATGGAATAACTTTAAATAACAATTCACAAATCATATTTTGCACTACAGACAAAGAACGAAACATTGGTCATCATTGCCCATCCTTTTATGCTCATCATCCAAAACCTTATCAGCCACATATGTATTATGGACATTCTCTATTTCACGCTTATTTAAGATCACTATGCACTATAAATTTTTCACAAAATTTTTATAGTTGACATCAAAATTTAGTTTCTCATTACTTATCCCAAGAGGTTGAGGATTTGAATCTTTCGCAATTTTTCTCATATTACACCTGATTATTGACTTATCTAATCTAGTTCCTAGCATTCAAATAATCACCACCATCAACTTGAAGCTTTTCAACTGTTACTCTGAGCAATAGCCTGATGTCCTGCTCTTTCTCCTACTGATCCATGTGGTTTGTTTAGCATGAGGAATCTGTATTGATTTTCTGGAATAGCTTCAAAGGTAATGTGAGAGAACTTTCCATTAAATTAATGAGAGATTCGAGGCTTGGAGACACTCTTTGGAATTCAAAGGGTTCAAATAAAGCATGACTAAAATAGAATACTTGAAGTGCAGATTCAGTGTTGTGAGGGACAAAGCAGATATTGATGTAAGGCTTTCCACCCAACCTATCCCTAAGAGAGAGAACTTTAAATATCTTTTGTCCATCATCCAGAGTAGTGGTGATATCAATGATGATGTCACATACCATATTGTGGCAGCATGGAGGAAATGAAAGCTTGTCTTAGGAGTATTATGTGACAAGAAGATAACACCTAAACTCAAAGGTGAGTTTTACGGGATGGTGATTAGACCATTTTTGTTGTATGGGGTGGAGTGTTAGCCAATAAAGAACTTATATGTGATTCTCATTGTTAGTCACTCTTTCTGTTCCCTTTCCATTTCCTTTCCTTTTTGCTATATCTATTTTATTCTGCTTATAGATTTTTCAGACGAGGGTTCCCAGTAAATAACCTTTCTATCTCTATGAGGTAGTGGTAAGGTTTGCATAATTTCTACCCTCTCCAGACCCCACTAGTGGGATTCCACTGGGCATGTTGTTGTTGTTGCTAACACGTTAGTACCTAAGAAGTCATTAAAATAAATAGAAAAAGGTGTTGTATCAAAGATATCAGATAGTTACATGGAGATTTGGTGAAGGAGCTTGTATCGTAGTTGTTGATGTAGATATGTTGAAGAGAACAATTGGGTGCGGTGTGCCATATGCAGATGGAAACAATAAAAGGGTAAAAAGTAGGAAACTTAAATTAAAGAGAATTCCTCATGGTATGTAGGCGGGTTAAAGATTCTCTTATAGTTGACAGGCAGTGAGGGAAAAGTGATAATAGCCACTGATAACCTTATAAAGCTGTCAA
This sequence comes from Solanum clarkiae, assembly GCA_011800125.2. Taxonomy (NCBI): domain Eukaryota; kingdom Viridiplantae; phylum Streptophyta; class Magnoliopsida; order Solanales; family Solanaceae; genus Solanum; species Solanum clarkiae. The sequence goes on along the minus strand of JAABOM020077279.1, from coordinate 119,177 downwards.
TTGACGGAATAACTTGGAGGCCAGGTTTTGCTGGTTTTGATATTCACGACAATCTAGCTTTCGTGGTATGTAATCAAAGGAAAACAAAAAAAAAATCATACGAGCAGGTAAAAGTTATACATGAAAAAAATACACAAAGAATATGGGGACAATTGATTCTCGGTGTAGATGAGAGTATGCAACTCCATTAAAGAGACTTAAAATGATCACTATAATATTTTTCATGAGGAACAGAACATCAACTAGATCTCTTTACTTACATCTGACCACTCTAAAGATGCTCATAATATACAAACCTAGAAAGGTTGTTTCTGATAGTCTATCAATTCAAGAAGAAATGATGAAAGTCGAAAAGATACATCTTGAAATTATTAAAAAGCACGCAATTGATGATATTTCTTCATATATTGATTCATAGTTCTTCTTTCAAAATTGGTTTGAATCAGATACTTGGAACCCTCTACCAAGCCAAATGTAGAAATTTTATGTCCTTAATATTGTTATTGTTGTTGTTTTCTTTTTAATTTCTTATACAGTTATGTGAGCATATACTAATAGAGTTTTCACCATCAAAAAGTATATTGTTACTATATTTCTGAATCTCTCAAAGGGATATATGAAGCCGCAATGGTAAACTTCATTTGTCCTATAAATATCATTTTGTTGGAGAAATGAAGAATGAGCTTATGAATGATTCATTAAACCTTTTCAACAAATACTAACATTTCTCTTCAACTTGTCCATATGTTATAAGTAGAAATGTAAATAGTCACTTACACAAACACGGTACCTATTTTATACTTCCAAATCAATAGGCACACAAACCTATGTAAGAATGGGGAGTGTTTCACCTAACAGAACAAGACGGTGTTTAATGATATACCTAGATGATCGAAGAGATTTAGAGTAGTATTTTTGGAATTTTCAAAGGCAGCGGATGAGAACCAGTCAAGAGTGACGAAAACTTAAATTTCGCAAAAGGAGGTATTGAGAGTGTCGGGGGGGGGGCGCTGGGAAATTAATAGTTTAAAAATGTTGGGGAGGATACTGATACAACAATGTGTTCTGATTTTCTAATAGGTTCCAAAGCAATAGATTCGGGGTGGTGGTGTGAGAAACTCGATAGCAGTGATAGCATTGGAGGACGTTAAAAGTCAACAAAAGAAAGCATTGGGTGAAAGTGGTAGGTAATGTAGAGGGAGATCTAGTGAAGAGGTGTTGTCAATCATTGAAGGTGAAGCGGTTTGGACGCTTATTGAGTGGAGTGCCATTTGAGAATAGATATGGTAAATGTGCAAAAAGATGAATTTTGATTTAAAGAGAATTCTTTTTTGTGGTGGCACCATGTAGGCGCGATGCCAATCACCTCTTTGCAATGATCTCAATCATCTCTTGCACACTCTCTTAAGGAGCTTTTTCACCAAATATGCTCGAACGTTTTAAAAAATCCATGAACATCTTAAGTTCACCTCCTGTCACATCGTGTAGGCTCTGCAATATATGCAATTTAACTTCTTGCATTCTCATTGAAAAATCATCTAATACATATAAGATCTATTCTCTGAGAATTTTTCCTTCACCAGTAAATATTGTACGAATCCCCACATTCTAGGAGAGGACATGTCACGATTCAAACTAGGGCATAGACGTGACACGGCGAATGGAGAACCTGACAGAAAGCCTCTTAGCATATCATACACATATCCTTGGTCGCGAAAGTAAAAATAAACAACAAGAGAAAACATAAACAAGGGAAATTGGGACTAAAGGAGAGAGTTCAATACATAAATACATAGATGAGTCAAAATTTAAGAATAATACATAACTTGTCAAACAATACCTCTAGACATAGAATATAGCGGGACCAAGACAAGCAATCGAGTTCATCCTTATAGTCAAAAGTTTTCAAAATAAGAATGGTCAATAGATATCATAAATCAAGAGAAGTATGTCCTCGGAATTGAGGGCTCACCAACTTGCTTGAATAGATATTTCTAGCTATGTGGAGGAGGATGATGATCAAGTGGAGCTCCGGTTCCTACATGGTAACATCATGTAGGCATAGAGTATGCGTTAGTGCACTTGAATGTATTAAGTATGTGGGATGCAATGTAATAAGAGACTAGCAACATAGTCAAAATGCATAATAATAAGCAATAGATAACATAATAGTAATATGACATGTATGATCAATGCTTAAGGAAATCATGATTTGCAAATCATTCAATTTGTATAGATCATAATACATAAGTGTGGGAAGAGACCTCAATCAACAAAAAATAAGGCCAAGCTTACTACAACTTGGAATCCCGATGATTACACCTCATCGATAAAGAGGTGGTCTACTAGCCAAGGTAAACCATACTTCACCTTACGAGAGCCCGTCCCATTTTAGAGAAGTAACCTTCCTTATGGGAGCTTGTCCCATTTTGAAAAGGATTTCATGAGTAACTTGACCCTATATGAGCCCATCCCATTTCAGATAAATAGCCTTCCTTATGGGAGCCCGTTCCATTTTAAAAAGGATTTCAAGAGAAAGTGTAGTAAATGAATCCACTAGTATTGCGAGGATATACCATAGTCCTATGGTGACACATAGTTCAAGGAAAGAGAGCAAATCCTCAATCGATCTGTGCTAAGCCTAATCCCACGGAATAAATTAAATAATCATAACTTTAATAATTTATGAGAAACATAGAATCATGACACGAGTAGATCTTAAACATACTAGACCTCTAACAGTGAGCCCAACTTCAAAACATAAGAATAGATCATCATCAAACATTACCCTTTCATTAACATAAAAAGGCTCACAAGAGGTATACTCTTGAAAATAGGGCTTGACTTCATACTTGCATAATCGTAGATATTTTCATGAATTCATAACATGCTTAATAGCCCATATTCATCATAAAGTCACTTAACTCGTAAATCAACCAATAGATTATCAAAACTTTAAAAATCCTTAAAAAGGCATTTTATCAAACACTTGGCGGGTGTGCAATGCGTGTATAAAATCGTGCAATACAAGAGTAAAATCATGTAAGAAAAATTAATGTAAAACCACCCACCAATACTTGGAAATACCCTTATGCAATATACATCAAAATCCTTCATCAAATCTCAAGATAGATCATAGATTCATAGCTCAAAACATGCTTAAACAGTCACACGTTTATGAAATCCCAACATAGATCGTAGCCAAATTCATAATAAGTAAGACCCATCAATAAATCAACTTAGAAACATAGATTTTGTGTAAAAGGAAGCTTGGGCCCCATTGGTGAAAGGACCCAATGGTTGAAACCCACATACCTAAACTTTGGAGAATTCCTTGATGAAAATTTGAAATGGAGACTTGAAGCTTGAGTGATTTCCCTCAAATCTGAATTGAGATTTGACACTTGAATTTTGGGTGGAATATTTTTCTAAGTGTTAGAGAGGGTTTTGGGTAATGCCTTGTATGATATGAAGGTGAAATATGGCTAAGTATAGATATTTTTATACATAGCGAGGCTTAGGCCCAAGACCCAAAGGCCTTGGACCGGAACAAGAAAATTGGTCAAAAAAATAACCCCTCCGAGTCCCTGGCGCGTCGCACCTGTGGAACGACTGCTCACTGGAATTCTCTCACTTTGGATTTTTCAATTTTGATACGGTTGCTCTAAAATCAGGGTTGGACTCATTTCCCACTCAATTTTTCCCCTGAACAAGAATATGAGGTCGAATTTTCGATATCACGCACGAATTTTAGGATATGTGGGAATTATGATTCTGTATATTTCTGAGGCACATTTTTAGGCATTTTTTTGGGGTTATTTCAATATCTCCCCTTAGGAACATTCATCCCCGAATATAAAAAAATGTACATAAGAAGAGTAATGGTGAAGAAATCATCCCCAAAAAGAATGCAATAATACATTTAAAACATCATTTTCAAAATCTCAAATGTAAGTGTTGAAATCATTATGAACTTGTCAACATAAACATGAATGCAAGCAAATAACATAGGTGCTGAAGGATAAGATTTGATATCACACAAAGGATTTGACGTGTTGTCATAAACTTGATTAGAATGAATGAGGTACGGATATTGCTTCTCCATGCCTGCTCCGGCTCACTAAGAGAGACTTTTGACATGACGATTCTTCCAAAGGGCCTTGACGAACACTACATCCTTATTAATGAACACTTCCACCCTTCCATCCAATACCCGCACCTGGACTTCCTCTTAAGACAACTTCTCCTCCACAATACCTACAACCTCAAAGATTTCTATAGCACTAGATTCACCAACACATCCCCTCAACCTAGAAGCATGAAGAACCGGACAAACATATCTATATCCATAGGAAATTCTTATTCGTAAGCAATCTTTCTCAACACACCATAAGAATCTACAAACCATAAACTCAATTCCCCTTCTTGCCCAACCGTACAACACCCTACACGGGTGAGACTTCCAAGTGAACCCAATCATCAACACAAGCACACATGGCCTACCTTAGCATCTAATGACACCATCTCCCACTTAGGAGAAAACACAAACTTTATCATCGCTCACCAATGCCTTCAACTCTACAAGGTGGGGTCAAGGTCTTGCGTTGCTTTCACCTCATCAATCAAAAAAGATCTAGAACCATTAGCCACCACTACACCACCATAGCCAACCTCTTCCAACCTAACTCCCAATCTAGCCAACCGGTGGACCTTTCTTGTCACCTCTTGCCACCATCATCAACATATGCTAGGCTACACATAGACATTTGACACGGCACATGGGGAACTTGAAGGGACCCCAAGTAAGCCTCTTAATATATCATTATACATCCTTGATTGCGGAAGCAATAAAGTATCAATTAAAGATTGCAAATAAGGATAACCAGAGCTAGGAGATATCTTTCATAGCATAAAACATCATAGATTCAAGACAATGAAATCTCATAGCATCAATACATATCTTTTCCAACAATACCTCTAAACATAGAACTTAGCATAGACCCAAGACAAGCAACTGGGCTCACCCTCATAGTCAAAATATACAATAAAGAAAGAGAGTCATAACACATAACGTGAAAGCATGAACATTGTCCCTGGAATAGAAAACTCACCAACTAGCTTGTGAGAAAGATCGTACTAGCCACGTAGAGGGGGACGATCAAGTGGGACTTTGGTTCCTACATGGTAACATCATGTAGGCACATAGTATGCGTTAATATGTTTGAATGTACTAAGTATGTAGGATGCAATGAAAGCAAGGGATTAGATAAAATATTTAGAAGCAAAGGATAGGTATAACATCAATATGACATGGATGATCATTGCTTAATGTAAAACATGCTTGTGAATGATGATAAAGGAATGTAAACTCAATATGGAATACATACTCAACCCTTTTTACCAACTTTCATGAAGTGGGCTAAATGGCCCCCCACTCGCCTTATGGTATAAACTTTTGGAGAGTGTTACCAATACTCCTACCATACGACATAGTATTTTTGATAGGTAGTATAAGACGTCCTCTACTTTATGGCATAATCTTTTGGGTAGGAGTCATGATTCATTCTACCTTATGGCATGGCCTTTTCGATAGAATGTTCATACCTTATGATATGATCTTTTCGGTGGAAAAAATTAGTCTTTCTAGCTTATGGCATGACCTTTATGGTAGGGTGTCCATACTTTACGAAATGATCTTTTCGGTAGGAACCATTAGTCATTATACCTTACGGCATAGCCTTTTCGGTAGGATGTCCATACGTTACAATATAATTATATCAGTAGGAACTATTGATTTTTTGATATCACGCACGAATTTTGAGATATATGGAAATTACAAATTCAGATACTTCCGAGACACATTTTCAGGCACTTTTGGGGTAGTTTCAATATCTCCCCCTTGGGAACATTCATCCCCGAATGTCAAATAAACATATATGAGAAGAGCAATAATGAACAAATCAGCCCCAAAAAGAATTCAACAACATGTTTAAAACACCAATTTAAAAATCTTAACATGAGCTCTTAAATCATCATTAACTTGTCAATATAAACATGAATGCATGCAAGTGACATGGGGGTTGGAGCAAAAGACTTGGATTCATAAAAAGGACTTGACATGTTATCATAAGTTTGAATATATGAAAGAGGTATGGATATTGCATTCTATGTCCACTCCGATTCCCCGAGAGACGCTATCGATTTTATGTTTCTTCCAAAGGGCCTTGACGAGCACTACACCCTTATTAATCAACTTTTCCACCCATTCATCCAATATTTCCACCAAGACCTACTCCTAAGCGAACTTATCCTCCAAACACCCACAACCTCAAAGAGTTCTATAGCATGAGTCACGAAGACATCCCTTTCAATCTAGAAACATGAAAAATCGGACGAACCATACCCATACCTATAGGCAAATTCCCATTCGCAAGAAACCTCACTAATCTTCCTCAATACTCTATAAGGACTCACAAACCATGAAGTCGATTGCCAACCTTAAACACACATAGTCCACTTGGTACCATAAACCACCACCTTCCACTTGGGAGATAACCTTCACTCTACCCTCTTTCACCCCAAACCTCCAACTCTATTAAGGCTGGATCGAGGCCTTGCTCAAACTAGACCCCCTCCAATCAAAGAAAGTTGAGATCATCAAAGCCACTACACCACCATTCTCAACTTCACTCAATCGTATTACTGACCTAGTCAAGAGGTAAACTTCTCCAACTACCCCTTGTTACTCCAAAGACTCCCACTTCCCATGATTCACAAGAAATCTCTCATACATCATAGTTCACAACATCACCCTCAAATGATTCACAAGCTCTTCCTGACTTCTAGACAAAACCAACATATCAACACCAAGGGCCACCACAAACATAACAAGAAAGGGGTTAGAGGCCTATAGGCGTAACCGATACACTAGCAAACTAAAAGACACTACCCTAAATTCAACATATTGGAATGGACATTCAAGGCCTCATCTACCACCAATGACAACTCAATAAACAAGATAACATAGGTTCAATATCCCTAATTTTAACGAGACGACACATACAACCCTTAAAGATCAATTGTACCTTAAGATAAGAATCGGGCCTATCTCTTTTGCTACCTCTTGACCACCTCCCACTCAAGGACGGGTCCACTAAGGAGTTGGGATCTAAATCTACAGGAACTACAATCAAAGGAGACACAATATGCATGCAAATAATCCACTCCAAGAATGATCTCAAAATTGATCACATCCAATCCAACAAAATCATAAGGCAAGACCTAAACACAACATGACCACAGAACAATACTTACTAACCTTCTAGCAACAATAGACTCAACAAAGCAGTAAACACCAAAACATTCACTAGCAACTCAGCACACATACAAGAAGGGCACAAGTAACAAAAGAATAATGAAGGGAATAGTGGCACCTGGATCCACTAATACACACACATCTAAGTCAAAAAAACTTCAATATACTGGTAGCAATATTGGATGCTTTATCTACCTCTTGGCTCCTTTGCAGAGAATAGAACCGATTACGTCTTGGAGCATCTCCTTGATTAATATAACTATTTTCAACCTCGTTTTGAGCATATGTGCAATGCAGAATTTTGTGGCCCATTTTCCCACACCTAAAGCATACAGCAATGTTCCTCCAACATGTACCACCATGTTTCATCTCACATTTTGGGCATCTAGGATGAATCACCCCATCATCTCCTTGGGGCCTTAGGTTTGAGACACCATTCTTAGCGACCCTCTTGCTTGGAGCATTGTCGGACTCTAGACCTTAGGAGCCAGCATCATGTCGAGCTTTCTTGGCCTCATTACCCCTTCTTTTCCTCAACTTTGCCTCTTCCATTCGTTCAACATAAGTTATCAAATGGGACAATTCCATCACACTAATCAACATAGTGAATCGATATTCTTCACTTACCAAATCAGAAACACCCATCACAAATTTATTAATTCTAGCCCTTGGGTCAGCAACCAAGTGAGGAACATACATAGAGAGTTGGTTGGACTTGAGGGCATACTCCCTCACACTCATTGACCTGGCTTCAAGTTCATAAACTCCACCATCTTGGCCACCCTAAGCTCAAGAAGGAAGAACCATTTAAGAAAAGTTGTCTTAAACCCCACCCATAGCACCACATTGTTGTTTCCCTTCCCTTCCTTCCATTGAGTAAACCACATTTGTGGTACTCCCTTGAGTTGGTAAGATGCCAACTACGTCTTATCCTCTAATATAAGAATCATGATTGACAATAAATTTTAAATCTCATCAATGAACTCTAATGGGTCCTCATCCACCTTTGACCTAGACAACTCTGGTGATCCTCATGAAGTCTCTCACTTTAGATCCCGGGGTAGGAGCATGAATGTCTTGGGCCCCTTCATTAATTTGATGGGCCATAGCTTGAGCTAACAAGGTGAGGGCATCTCGGAGCTCACCATGAGCTAGTTGTTCCTCGGAAGCGCGGGCTCTTCATCCTCTTATGTTAGACATGATCAACTAGCATGGAAAAGAACAATTGTTAGGGGGAAAACAAACTTCAACTCTATAGCAAACTTAGACCATGAAGAGAGGAAGCATCTCCTAAAACATCTCATAGCCTCCTACTCATAGTTGTGGTGCATAATAGGATCATTAATTAGACTCTAATCCACGAGGTGTCTTATACTCCGAGGATCTAACAGCCTAGAGCTTTGATACCAAGTTTGTCTCGATCCGAACCTAGGGCCTACACGTGACACGGTGCACGGGGAACCCAAAGGGACCCTAAGGAAGCTTTTTAACATATCATTACACATTCTTGGTTGCAGAAGCAATAAAGTATCAATAAAAGATTGTAAATAAAGATAACCAGAGCTACGGAAATCTTTCATAGTAAAAAATATCATAGAGTTAAGAGAGTCAAAGCTCATAGTATCAACACATATCTTGTCCAACAACACCTCAGAACATAGAACTTTGCGGGGGCCAAGACAAGCAACCGGAATGACCTTCATAGACAAAATATATAATAAAGAAAGAGAGTTGTAATACATAAGATAAGAGCATGAACATTGTCCCAGCAACGGAGGACTCACTAACTAGCTAGAGAGAAAGATCACACTAGCCATGTTGAGGAGGATTATCGAGTGGCGCTTTGGTTTGTACATGATAACATTATGTAGGCATCAAGTATGCATTAGTACATTGGAAAGAACTAAGTATGTACGATACAATGCTAGCAAGGGATAGGCAATATAATCGAAATGTATATTTATAAACAAAGGATAATATAACATCAATATGACATGCGTGATCAACGCTTAAGGTAAAACATTCTTGTAAATCATGATCAAGGAATGTAAAGTCAAAATGGAATACAAACTCAACCATTTTTACCAACTTTTATGAAGTGCGCTAAATGACCTTCCACTTGCCTTACGGTATAACCTTTTGGATAGTGTTACCAATACCCCTACCATATGACATAGTCATTTTGATAGGCATTATAAGACATCCTCTACTTTATGACATAAGCTTTTGGGTAGGAGCCGTGATTCATTCTATCTTACGGCATGGCCTTTTCGATAGAATGTTCACACCTTATGATGTAATCTTTTTGGTGGACACCATTATTCTTTCTACCTTATGGCATGGACTTTTCGATAGGGTGTCCATACCTTATGATATAATCTTTTCGGTAGGAACCATTAATCATTCTACATTACAACATGGCTTTTTCGGTAGGATGTCCATACCTTACGATATAATCTTTTCGGTAAGAACCATTCATTTTTCTGCCATATGGCATTTCCTTTTCGGTAGAAATCATAGAATTAGCTCATCAAACCATTATATTTCAAGCAACAAGGGAGGACCTTCTCCATTTTCTCAACAGCACAACAAACTTGGGAACCTAATAATGTACTTGCAACACCATGGGTACTTCTTCATGAAAACAACTCATATAAACATTCCTATCATCATCATAAAGTCATTTAACTCATAAGATATGCGTTGGACCTTCAATTCCTCAAGAAATCATAACCCGGACATTTTATCAAATACTTGGTGGCTATGTAGTGCTAGTGTAAAACCATACAATTCAGGAGTGAAATCATTCTAGAATATTCAATGTAACAGCAGCAATAGATACTTAGTAACACCCTCAAGCAATATACATCAAAATTCTTCATCAAATCTCACGATAGATCTAAGATTCACAGTTCAAAACATGCTAAAACAACAATTATTTCATGAAATCCCAACGTAGTGTGCAGTGAAATTCATAAAAGATAAGACCCATGAGTAAATCAACGTTAAATCATGCAATTTTAGGTGAAAGAGTTCTTGGGTATCATAGGTGGAAGGAACCTATGAAGGAAACCTACATACCTTGACTTTGGAAGAATCCTTGAAGAAAATTGGAGATGGAGACTTGAAGCTTGAATGAGAATCTTAAGATCCGTACGAGTTTTGTGACTTGGAATTTAAGGACAAAATATTGTCCAAGTGTTTGAGAGAGTATTGGGAATGTCTTGGATGATATGAGGGTGAAATAAGGCTAAGTATAGATATTTTTACACATAGGAAGACTTAGGCCCAAGACCCAAAAGTCTTTGACCAAATTTGGAAACTGGCACAAAAATAACACAGTGGCGTGTCGCGCCACAAACGCGTATCACACACTAGAAATTGCTCACTTTCAAAATTGAAATTGTGATTTGTTCGCTCTAAAATCAGGATTAGACTCATTTGCCACTCAATTTTTCTCCTCGAATAAGAATATGAAGTTGGATTTTGGATACCATGCACGGATTTTGATATATATGGAACTTACGATTGTGCGTACTTCTGAGGCACATTTTCGGGCACTTTTTGGGGTCGTTTCAACACCTTACTTAGAGCATCTACCACAATATTAGCCTTACCGAGGTGATAATGTATACTCATATCATAATCCTTAAGGAGAGCTAACCACCTTCTTGCTACCCATAATTCACACTTGTCATATTCAGCAAACAACCTCTTATCCCACCAAGACTTGCATCACTACCTCCAAAGCACCCACAAGCTCTAAATAAGTGAATACTCCATCACTAGAGACCATCACAAGCATGACAAGGTAGGGTTTTAGGACCTTGTTCACGAAACCCCTAAATATAGTTGGTGCATAAGTCAACCAAACAATCTACCACGACTCGAAATACTCATTCCTAGTTCAATAGGACACCTAGGGATATCACCTATCCTCATCCTCACTTGGGGACAAAACTCAAATCAAAGACCAATCTTAGGGAAGTGACTAACCCATTGAAGTTGATCAAATAGACCGTCTATCCTTAACCATCATATTACAACCCTATAGGCTCTACACTCACTGGAAACATGATATGCATGTAGGCAAACCACCCCAAGACCTCCGACGCATCAAGCCAAGTTCATAAGACAAGACTCTATAAAATAAGAACACGGCGAAACCTTTGTAAGCCCTTTCTAGCCACAATAGACTCACATAACCAAATCTTACTAGCAACAAAAGAAACAATGAAAGGAATAGTGACCCCTAGAACCATCAAAGATGCACAACAAAATTCAAGAAAACCCTTAACATACCGATAGCATCATCGGGCACCTCATCCCCTACTTGCCTCCTTTAAAGATCATAGAACTGATTATGCCTTGGAGCACCCCCTTAGCCTAGAGGGCAACCATCTTTACCTTTTATTTGACCATGAGGACAATTAATAACCCTGTGACCCATTTCACCACATCCAATGCAAGCCCTAAAGTTCCTCCAACAAGGGCACCATGGTTCTTCCTACACTTAGGGCGCTTGGGCTTAGGCCCTCCACCATTACCACCTTGGTGTCTTGGATTATCATTAGCAAACCTTCCATTAAGAGCATTAGAAGACCTTTGGCCTTGATTAAAATAGCCACCCTTGGGACTTTGGAACTTACCATCAAAATGGTCCCTCTTTGCCTCATTACTCTTCCTTTTCCTCAAATTTTTCCCTTTCAATTGTTCGTCATAAGTCATTAAGCGGGACAAATCCATGTCTCTAATAAACATAGCTGATGGGCACTCCTCATTAACCAAATCGGATACATCCATCATGAAATTGTTCATTCTAGACCATGGGTCGGCAACCAAGTATGGAGCATATTTTGAGAGTTGGTTGAACTTGACGGCATACTCCCTCAAACTCATGGAACCTTGCTTCAAATTCATAAACTCCATCGTTTTGGTTTCTCTAATATTAATAGGGAAGAAAATATTGAGAAACTCTGCCTTAACCCTCTCCCAAAGGATCTGTAGTTCCCCCTTCTCCTCCTTCCATTGAGTATACCCCATTGGGGCTACCCCCTTGAGTTGGTCAGCCGCCAACTCCGCCTTCTCCTCCGAACTAATATTTATAATAGCCAATACTTTGTACACCTCATCAACAAATTCTTGAGGGTCCTCATCTACCTTAGACACGTTGAACTCCGGTGGGTTCATACTCATGAAATCCCTTACCCTAGATGGTGAGTGTGAGCATGAAGGGCTTGGGCCCCTTGGTTGATTTGGTTGGTCATTTCTTGGGCTAGCATGGCAAGAGCATCTTGGGACACACTGTTAGGCATGATCTAGCAAGGAAAAGAACAATCATTAGGAGGGGAGAAACCTTACCTCGACTCCAATAGCACGACATTGAGTAATAAGATGGGAAACATTTCTTGGAATGCCTCATAGCCTCTTATTCATAGATGTGGTGCACTTCACAACCATGAATAAGACTCTAATCGACGCGTTGTGTTGGATTCCGACGACCACTAACAATCTAGTACTCTAATACCAAGTTTGTCATAATCCAAACTAGCGCCTAGATGTGACCCGGCGAGTGGGTAACTTGAAGGAATCCCAAAAAAGCCTCTTATCAAATAATACACACATTCTTGGTCATGGAAGCAAGAATAAACAACAAGAGAAAATAAAAACAAGGTAAATTGGGACTAAGGGAGAGAGTTTAATACTTAAATACATAGATGAGTCAAAACTTAAGCATAATACATAACTTTTCCAACAACACCTCTAGACATAGAACTTTGCGAGGACCAAGACAAGAAACCAGGCTCATCCTCATAGTAAAAAGTTCCCAACATAAGAAGAGTCAATACATAGCATAAATCAAGATAAGTATGTCCTCGGAATTGAGGACTCACCAACTTGCTTGAATAGATAGTACTAGCCACGTAGAGGAGGACGATGATCAAATAGAGCTCAAGTTCATATATGGTAACATTATGTACGCATAGAGTATGCATTAGTACATTTGAATGTACTGAGTAGGTAGGATGCAATGCAACAAGAGATAGATAAAATGGTCAAAATGCATAATAATTAGCATTAGAAAGCATAATAGCAATATGTCATGTATGATCAATGCTTAATTAAATCATGTTTTACAAATCATTTAATTTATATAGATCATAATACATAAGTGTGAGAAGAGACCTCAAACGACAAAGATAAGACCAAGCGAGCTACAACTTGGAATTCCGATGATTACCCCTCATCGATAAAGAGATGGTATATTGCCTAGGTAAACCATACTTCACCTTACGGGAGTCCATCCCATTTCGGAGAAGTAACCTTCATTATGGGAGCCTATCCCATTTCAGAAAGGATTTCATGAGTAACTTCACCTTACGGGAGTCCATCCCATTTCGGAGAAGTAACCTTCCTTATGAGAGCCCATCCCATTTCAAAAAGGATTTCGTGAGTAATTTCACCTTACGGGAGCCTATCCCATTTTGGAGAAGTAGCCTTCATTATGGGAGCATGTCCTATTTTCAAAAGGATTTCATGAGAAAGTGTACAAAATAGATCCACTAACATTGCAAGGGTATAACATAGTCCTATGGTGGCACATAGTTCAAGGAAAGAGAGAAAACCCTCCATCCATCGGTGCTATGCCTAATCCCATAGAATAATTGAAATAATCATAAACTTTAATGACTTATGAGAAAAATAGAATAATGACATGAGTAGCTCTTAAACATCTTTTACCTCTAATGGTGAGCCCAACTTCAAAACATAAGAATAGATCATCATCAAATATTACCCTTGCGTTAACATAAAAAGGCTCACAAGAGGTATAATTTTGAAAATAGGGCTTAACTTCATACTTGCATAATCGTAGATATTTTCTTGAATTCATAATATACTTGATAGCCCATATTCATCATAAAGTCACTTGACTTATAAATCAACCAATAGATCATCAAAACATTAAGAATCCTTAAAAAGGCATTTTATCAAAGACTTGGCAGGTGTGCAATGCTAGTACAAAATCATGTAATACAAGAGTGAAATCATGCACGAAAAATCAATGTAAAACCACCAATCAATACTTGGTAATACCTCGTGCAATATACATCAAAACCTTTCGTTAAATTTCAAGATATATCGTGGATTCATGGCTCGAAATATGCTTAAACAGTCGCACTTTTATGAAACACCAACATAGTTTGTAATCAAATTCATAATAAGTATGACCCATAAGTAAATCAACTTAGAACCATGCATTTTATATAAAAAGGGAGCTTGGGTACTATGGGCGAAAGGACCCAATGGTTGAAACCCACATACCTCAACATTGGAGAATTACTTGATAAAGATTGGAAATGGAAACTTGAAGCTTGAGTGATTTCCCTAAGATTCGGAATGAGTTTTGACACTTGAATTTTATGTTAAATATTAGCCTAAGTTTTAGAGAGGGTTTTGGAGAATGCCTTGTATGATTTGAAGGTGAAATATGGATAAGTATAGGTATTTTTATGCGTGGAGAGGCTTGGGCCCAAGATCCAAAAGCCTTCGACCAGAACAACAAAACCGGTCAATAAAAAAACCCCTCCGCACCCATGTCGCATCGCGCTTGCGCTGTGCCTGCTCATAGGAATTCGCTCACTTTGGATTTTCTAATTTTGACACGGTTTCTCTAAGATAGGGTTAGACCCATTTCTTGTTCAATTTTGCCCGTGAACAAGAATATGAAGTTGGATTTTCGATACCACGCACAAATTTTGAGATATATGGAAATTAAGATTTTGGGCACTTCCAAAGCACATTTTTGGCCACTTTTTTGGGGTCATTTCAGGATATCAAATTGTTTGTAGGCTCTACAAGATACCACAGGAACAGGGTGACAATCAAAGAAGAAAATCTTTTGAAATGTAAGTGAAAGTACTTAACTGATCTCTTCATCAAATCCAGAGCACAGAAAGAATAGGGGTTGAATTAACTACCTTCTTTATCAGATCGGTAATGTGCCTCTCCATTTGTTCTGCAGTCTTGAGGAGCTTAGCTTTTAGATGAAATATCTACAGAAAAAGTCATGTAGCCTAGAAGAATATATAATACTTCCAAATGGGTATATTAACAGCTCCCACAATGAGAATGTTGAGCTTATTACATTGTTTTTCATAAACTAATGTGCTTTCACGGATATTGTCATCAGACATCTACTTATTAATAGTGTTGATGTGTTTAAAAATATTTGTCAATGAAGGTACAGGAAAAGAAAGAAAGTCAAATTACTATAATAACAGAGCAGTAATTCAATCAGAAAAACTTTTCCCAGTGAAAGCATCAAGAAAAATAATGGAAAATGAGTTAGCAGAAGGCAGGTTGCTGAGTGGTTCATCATTAAAAATTAGCTCATGAGTCATCCTGAAGTGAAAACTTAGTAAGTTTTAAAGTACTGAAGATATTGTTACTGAATTCACATATTAATTCATCTCCAGTTAAACTATCCTATAAATTTATATTAAACAAAATAAGGACATGGAAATACGTATATAGATTCCTTGATCATAATTACCAGAAAATTTATAGAAAGAGTGGAACTTATTTATGTCTGTGAATCAGAAACAAACGATTCATTTTTCTGGTTTAGATTAACAAAGTTGGCATCTATATTGAGTATATATTTCTATTCACCAATATGTTGCTTCCTGTGGTCTGAACAGATGTAATATAGATCCTGCAACTCCCTTTTCCCATTGCTTTCATTAGACTTTTGCTCCTAAAGAGGAAAAAGATTTTGTATATGATTCCTTCCCTTTAGATGTGCTAAACCTTAATAAGATGTTAAACAAATAGTTTTAAAATGTTTTCGGTGATTTTGTTTTTTGTGCTTTATGCTTCAAATTTCCGTTCATCTAAATAGCTATCTTGTGCTTGTTATAAAACCCTGCACTGAATAGATAAAAGTATAATAAGATCAATTTGTACGTGAAGCTTCAAATATCAAATTACTTGTTGGTTCCCTAATGGTATGTACTTGAATCCTAACATCTACTATTTTTGCTTGTCAGAACCCATATGTGGGGCCTACATGTGACACAACGCATGGATATCCCTAAGGGACCTTAAGCAAGCCTCTTAACATATCATTATATATAATTGATCGCGGAAGCAATAAAACAACAAGAAGAGTATAAAATAAGGATAAGGGACTGAGGGAACTTTTCCATATCATAAACATTAAATAGTCAAGAGAGTGTCATTCTCATAGCATCATTACATAACTTGTCCAACGACACCTCTGCAGATAGAACTTAATGGGTGCCAACACAAGCAACCGGGCTCACCCTCATAGTCAAAGCACACAAATAAAGGGAAGAGAGTCTCAGCATAACATAAGATCAATTTACATTGTCCTTGGAGTTGAGGTCTCGCCAACTAGCTTTAGAGAGACCGTACCAGCCACTTAGAGGAGGAGGATGATCAAGCGAGGCTCCGGTTCCTACATGGTAACATCCTGTAGGCATAAAGTATGCATTAGGAAATTTTAATGTACTAAGTATATAGGATGCAATGTAAAAGGAGATAAGAAATATAATCAAAATGCATAAACATAGGCAATGAGTAAGCATATAATAATATGGCATGCATGAGTGATGCTTAGAGTAAATCATGCTTATATAGAACATAATATGTGTGTAATATGTGACCATCAATATAGAATATCCAAGGCCTACCACCTCCTTGGAGAGGCGATTGAGGTAGAAAATCCTCAACATAGTTATTGAGGTACATATCCCCGCCCTCCCAAAATGGTAGCACAGGCCTACTACCTCCCGAACGAGGCAATCGAGGTACAAACCCCTCAATATGATTATTGAGGTACATACCCCCAATCATGGTAGCACGATCCTACTACCTCCTGAGTAACGCAATCAAGGTAAGAAACCCTCAATATGATTACCCGAGCCTACTACCTCCCGAGCGAGACAGCCGAGGTACCAACCCCTCAGTATGGTTACCCGAGCCTACAATCCCCCGAGCGAGGTTCAACTCACAATACAATAGAAGAAAGTGACACATATATACATTTCTTTCATCTTCATAAAATCATTCAAATCACAGCCATGCTCTAGACCTTCAATAACTCAAGAATCCATACCCGAACATTTTATCAAACACTTGGTGGGTATGTAATGCTAGTGTAAACCCATGCAATTCAAGAGTGAAATCATGCAAGAAAACCCTATGTAAATCCACCCACCAATACTTGGTAATACCATCATGTAATATACATCAAAATCCTTTATCAAATCTTGAGATAGATCCAAGATTCATAGCTCTAAACATGTTTAAACAGTCACACTTTAACAAAACACCAACATAGTTCATAATCAATTCCATACTAAGTAAGACCCGTAAGTAATCAACTTAGAAACATAAGATTTAGGTAAAACGGAATCTTGGGCACCATGGGTGAAAGGACCTAATGGGTGAAACCCACATACCTTGAGTTTGGAGAATTCTTGATAAAGATTTGAAATGGAGACTTGAAGCTTGAGTGTAATCCTTAAGATCTGGATGAATTTTGTGACTTGAATTTTTGGGTGAAATATTTGTCTAAGTGTTAGAGAGAGTATTGGGGAAATGTCTTGTATGATATAAAGGTAAAATATGGCTAAGTATAGGTATTTTCACGCATAGGAAGACTTAGGCGTAAGACCCAAATGCCTTGGACCGACTCAACAAAATGGGGCAAAAATAACACTGGTCCACGCCCCAGCCGTCTTGCGCCAGGGGCACAGATTAATACTAGATAAGAAAATTTTAGAAAATTAAAATTGCAGTTCTTTTGCTCTACAATCAGGATTAGAGCCATTTTCCACTCAATTTGGTCCCCTAATCAGGAATATGAAGTCGAATATTTTATATAACGCACAAATTTTAAGATAAAAAATTACTATTTTGAGCAGTTTCGAGGCATATTTTTGAACACTTTTTGGGGTCATTTAATTGTTGATTGATTCAGGACTTATCATTATCGAGTTGACTTGATTTTTTAGAGATGGCTTATCCTTAGTATAAGTATCAGCCGTGCGATTCTCATTTTCATTGCACGTACGGAAAAGGATGGAAGAAGGAGCGTTAATTTTCAAATTGTGTCGAAGCAATCACCACTATCAAAATAGAAGCAATCATCCAATCGAGTGCTGACACAGGTATAAGAGATTTGAGAGTCAGCTAGGAATATATATGGGAGAGCAAATATAGAAATTGCAGGTATGGAAATGGAAGGATGAAGCGACGTTAATAGCAAAGTTTTGTCAAAGCAATCACAACAAGAAGAATATAAGCGAACGGGTCTTGAGGCTTGAAGTCGGTATGGAAAACAAAAGGATCAAGTGGCGTCAGTGGCAAAGGTTTGTCGAAGAAATCACAATAGTTGAAATAGAATCAATCGAGTCTTGAGGCTAGAAATCAGGTATGGAAGTGGAAGTATGAAACAACGCTAATGGTTAGCGTAGGAATATATATGGGAGATTAATTGGAGAAGTTCTAGGTATCGAAACAGTGGTGTTAATGGTAAAGTGTTGTCAAAGCGAGCATGACGGACGACTCCAAAGCAATATTCAAATTAGGTGTTGAGGATGGATGTTGGTCTTCCATTGGTTTGTTTATGTGACAGGGAAAAGGGTCGAAGGATCCATTTCCAAGAGGTAACATCCTTTGAGGTTTCATTTAATCCTTTTTTGTTTTTGGGTAAAATTAAAATATTAAGGATGCATTAGGAGAGCGCCACATATGAGCGCTTCCAATCCTCTTATATGTATATATGATTATTGGCATGGAATGACCATTCAACCTCCTAGTGAAAGATGAGTTATTATCATTTTCCTTGAAAAACTTTTATCGTAACTCAGTATATCTGAAACCTTTCCTTCACAATAGTCCATCACGAAAACTGTCTCTTTGATATTAACACATTAACACTCGTCATTCCTTGAACTTCAGAAAACATAACTTTAGAAAAGATAAATTACAAAAGAGTAGAGTGCATAAACAAACATGTAACTTATCAAAAAAGACGACAAAAAGCAATATTATAAAAAACATGAACCAAAGAAAACAAATAATTGTACAACAAGTCAAGAACAATAACATTGTATAGTATATCCTACCTTGTTTAAATCTAGAAGTGGTTTCAGTGGCTCCTGTGATATGACAAATTCATTGTGGGTCATCTTCCCATGCTTGATCTGAAAAAAGAAAATGCACGTAAAATAAGAAAACAATTTAAATATCAATATTCGCTATCCAAAATTCATTTGGACAAATGTGTTTAATGATATGAATTTAAGAATATATATCAAGTTGGGGAAATGTTTAGCTTTATGAAATAGAATTGAATGATACTCCCTCGATGATATAATTTAGCTATTTTTCAGAGTGGATAGGAGAACAAAAAGCTTCTAATATGACTTCCTAAATCATACCCTAGTTATTCCTAAAAAGCCTTCTACCTACTTATGTAAGGGTAAGATCTACACATGGACTATCCTTCCCAGACCCCATATGTGAGAGTACACTGGGTAGTGGGTATGCTATTGAGAAATCATTAAGAGACAACAATTGTGGAGGTTACCACGATAGTAATAGGGGTCAGGATAGAGATGCTGATTGGGGTCGCAGAGATGGTTACAGTAATGGTCTTTATGTGCCACCACATAATTGTGATTCAAGTGCTGGTAGCTCTAGAGTTCAGGAGATGTTTGATCATCTGCTAAAGAAGGCTGACACATAGAATGAGACTTTGAAGAGGTTGATGTCTGACATCTTTAGCATTAATAAGAAGATCGAGTCTCACTCTATCGCTATCAAATAACTGAGCAGTAGTTTGGATAAATATCAACTTAACTCAACCAGTGACAGAAAGGTATGTTGCCTTAAAATATAGTTCAAACTCCAAAGAATGAGCAGCAGTATATATCTATGACTACTCATAGTGGGAAAACAGATCATTGATCCTCTAATACCGGTTGATGATGATGATGTTCGCGAGGAGATAGTTAAGGTCAATGATTTAACAAATGGATATGATGGAGTCAAGGATGGGGTGAGTGATGTTTTAGAGATGCCACAGAAGTTAAAGCTCATTCCTAGACCTTCTCCTCCCTTCCCTAAAAAAATCAAAAAGGAGGAAAAAGGTTAATTCAAGAACTTTCTCTCTATGCTGAAACAACTCTCCATCAATATCCCTCTCATTGATGCATTGGTGATGATGCCAAGGTATGAAAAGTTCATAAAGGACTTTGTCTTAAAGAATCAAACTGTAAGCCAGGAGCTCTCCCTAGAGCTTCAACATTATAGTGCAATAGCTACGAGGTCCTTGGTGCAAAAAGGAGGAGATCCCAGCGCATTCACCATACCTTGAACTATCGAAGATGTGGAGTTTGTAAGGGAATTATGTGATGTTAGTGCCAGCATAAATCTGATACTGCTTGCTGCTTTCAAGATGCTAGCATTGGGAGTTGTTACTCCAATGAGCATACGACTGTTGATGGTTGACTGTACGGTGAAGAAACCTGTGGGGATACTTTATGATATCCTTGTCAAAGTGAAGAAGTTCATATTCCCTGCAGGCTTTGTGATCCTTATTTGTTAAGTCAACTTTGAAGTCCCAATCATCTTGGGAAGGCCCTTCCTCAATACTAGACGTGCACTAGTAGATATGGAAGCTGGTGAACTCAAGTTTTGATTGAATGATGAAGAAGTTGTCTTCAATATTTGTCAATCGATGAAGAGGTCATACGACTTGAAGACGAATGTTTGAGCATTTGGTAAAGTCTGAGTAACCAATGAAACATCCCCAAAAAGTGCCAAAAAATATACCTCGAAAATACCCATAATCGTAATTTCTATATCAAAATTCGTGTGTAATATCAAAATTTTGACTACATATTTGTGATCAAGGGGCAGAAGTAAGTGGGAAATGGGTATAACCCTGATTTTAGACCAACCATATCAAAGTTTGATTTTTCAAAATTTACAAAAAAGAGAATCAATCTGTGCCCCTGGCGTGATGCGGCCAGGGCACAGACCAGTACGTTTTGTAGTCTGTTTTCTTTATTTCAGTCCAAGGTCTTGAGTTTTTGGGCCTAAGCCTTCCTGTAGCACCTATACTTAGTCATTTTTCAATCCTGTATAATTCAAGACATTCCCCCAAACCCTCTATAGTACTTAGAAAAATATTTCATCAAAATTCAAGGGTTCCAAACTAATTTCCAATCTGAAGAAATTCATTCAAGCTTTAAGTTTTCATTCAAATCGATATCAAAGAAATCTCCAAGTTTGAGGTATGTGGGTTTCAACCATTGGGTCCTTTCACCCATGGTGCCCGATCTTTCTATTCATATAAAATGCATGTTTTCAAGTTGATTTAAATATGAGTTTTACTTATTATGGATTATGACTATAAGGTACTTTGGGGTTTTATGAAATGTTGTTCAAGTAAGCATGTTTTGAGTCATACATCTAAGATCTATTGTGAGATTTGATACGGTTGCTCTAGAATCGAGGTTAGACTTATTTCTCATTCAATTTTTCCCCCCGAACAAGAATATGAAGTCGGACTTTTGATATCACACACTGATTTTGAGATAGATGAAATTACAATTTCGGGCACTTTTGAGGCATATTTTTTGGCACTTTTTAGGGTTGTTTCATTAGGCTCACTATTAGATGTCAACGATGTTTCAGAGCTACTCGTGTCATGTTTCTATGTTTCTTACGAATTATTAAAACTATGATTACTTTATATATTTTATGGGATTAGATTTAGCACCGATGGATTGAGGGAGTGCTCTCTTTCCTTGAACTATGTGCCATCATAGGATGAGGTTTAACCTTGCTTTACTAGTGAATCCATTTAATACACTTTCTCTTTAGGTTCTTCCCGAAATTGAGCTCCCGTAAGGTAGAGTTTCTTAATGAAATCCTTTTCGAAATTTGGTTATGTTCCTATAAGGAAGGTTACTTCATATGAAATTTGGTCATGTTCCTATAAGTTTGAAGTATGCCTGACCTTGGTAAGTAGATCACCTCCTTACCGGTGAGGGGTAATCATTAGGACTCCATATTGTAGTTCGCGTGGTCTCATTCTATGTCAGTTGAGATCTCTTCCTACAGTTTTCTATGTTCTATGTAAGATTAATGATTTGCAAAGAATGTTTTATGTTAAGCATTGGTCATACGTCCCATATTGTTATTATGCTGTCCACTGCTTATAATTATGCATTTTGATTACGTTGCCTATCTCCTATTGCATCACATCTTACATACTTAGTATATTCAAATGTACTAATGCATACTTTATGCCTACATGATGTTACCATATAGGAACCGAAGCTCCATTTGACTATCTTCCTCCACATGGCAACTTTGACATCATGAAGATAAGATTTGTGAATCCTCAACTTCGAGGACACTATGTAATACCCCACATCTTACATGTACTAGTTCTATGCAAGTGAAACATGATATGGTTTGTTCAAATTAGCACCCATATTTAAAAGTGCTTGAATCTCATATTAGAGGGCGATATGTATGTCTAACAGTTAAGAGGGTCGAGTATATACAAGTTTTAGGTTAAATTGAGGAGATCATAGCCCTAAACAAAGCAAGAGATTTGAGGTGCTTGCAGGACTTAGGAAGCTAGCAGGTTAGTCACCTACTTGCTTAGCTTAAATTTTCTAGCTAGACGGAGATGAGGCCTGGCTCCGAATATGTTCGAGTTTGTGTTAACGATATAACTTTAGCCCACATTTAAGCATCATAAATAGACAATATTTATAGCCCAAGATGAATAATAAAAAGGGTCCAAGTAGAATCACAATTTACTTGTTGATTTGGGCCAAAACTAAGTGAAGAAAATTAGGAAAATGGACAACCAAGGCCTATTAACTTTGAGATCCATTTAGGACCAAGTGAGAGGGCCAAACTGCTGCATCACCAGCTTGATTATATGTGTTAATATGTGTTCAAAATCTC
Source organism: Solanum clarkiae (assembly GCA_011800125.2). Taxonomy (NCBI): domain Eukaryota; kingdom Viridiplantae; phylum Streptophyta; class Magnoliopsida; order Solanales; family Solanaceae; genus Solanum; species Solanum clarkiae. The sequence continues at coordinate 95,836 of JAABOM020077279.1, read as the reverse complement.
AAGATAAAGTCGGTCAAAGAGTATCTTTAAAAGGGCTTAAAAGAGTTGGCATCTTTAAGTCATTTTCAACTTGGGAAAAATCAGCTTTCATAAGGTTTTCTCTCTACTCTTTTTTAGATCTTCAAAGTAGCCACAAGGAGACATTTAGGGTTCTTCGAGAAACCCTACACCTTGAGGGTAAAGATAATTAAGAATACTTGTACATTTAGTATGGTTTTCTTATGAAAAACAAGAGACTAAGCTGATTATACCTTTACTGAAATTGTTGGACAACATTTGTTCCAAAGGTTGTTGTATATTATTCTTGTTTACTTGGAAGCTTTTCTCTTTTTGGTTGGAATTGGTTATGAAGCGAGGCTACTATTCTTAATGACTCTTGGTTCTATAATTATGTATAAAGGCTTCTTTACCATTTTTATAGTCCACAAAAGTGAGTTCTTGTATAATATCATAATTGTGTTCTTAGTACGAACTTGTGGTCTGGTAGTTGGGAATTGTTGTTCCACGACTTCCATCCACTTTGGGACCTTTTTTGGACTGTTCTAAAGCTAGTTTTATGTGTAAGTATGTTATATATAGTTTGGCTGAAGTTAAAATAGATTTTGGATTGTTGACTTCGAAATGTAGTGAGACAACATAATGTTATGTCACCTACTTGTATGTTATGTATAATTGTTATGTGTTGTGCCTTAAGGGATGTTGTAATACTATTATGGCATTAAGATAGGTTGCACATGATATGTATATGAGAATGTGTATTAGAAAATACAATTAGAAGTAGAAAGATTGAAAAATTACGCGCGGATTAATAATTACACGCTTGCTGCCCATGTGTTTATTTTATGAGATTGGGCTACCAAGATGTATCTATTGGCTGCTAATGTTAGTTTTATCACCTATTGTGTTGTATATAAATATTTGGACGAAAGGAAGGTTATCTCGAGGTAATAGCGAGGTCGTACAACGAGGTATGTGAGGCTACTCGATTTCGTATTACTTGGCATGAAATCTAGATTCTTCCTTGGCACATAAAGGCACCTACCAACTCCAACACAACTACTAACCATGTCTCCACTCTTTCACATTTTCATATGCTCCCATACATAGTCACCGTGAAATTTGCATACACACGTGGATACCAAGTTACATGGATTCTTGTTGCTAAACAAAGTTCACGAGTTGTTTCATCTCATAAGCATTTCATTATTTGTGAAACATACTCTTTTCACTGTCATATTGTCTTGTATGATTATTTACATGTCACATGCTACATCTGCAGTCCTATAGCTCCAATATTATGACCACCAAAAGAATCATCTCAAAGGTAATTGAAAGATAAAGTAAAGTATATTGCTTATTGATGGGTGGTAACCCAAAGGGTGGAAGACTCTCCTAGCTAGAGTCAATCCCATTATGGGGGGTAGCCCTAGGGGTGAAAGAAAAAGCCTAGCATGGGTCGATCCCGATATATATTTACCATTGATTAGGTGGTCATTTTTATTACATGTTGTGGACAGATTATACAGTAAAGGTAAAGTAATAAAAAAAATATAAAGTACATAATTCCACAGTATAACTAAAGGTGTTCTCTTATCCTTACACCAGTGCATAATTTCATTTGAGTTGTTACTTCATATACAGTATTTCCTGCCTTACATATTCAGTATACTATCTTGTACTGATGTTCCTTAGAGGGGACCTGCATTTCATGCTGTAGGTATAGGTGCTAGTAGCTCTTTCAAGTAGGAGTACAGGATATCCAGCTGTTGTTATCAAGCTCCATGTTGCTTTGGAGCTTTGTGTGTCTAGAGCTTATATTTTTGCATTGTATAGTTAGTCAAGGCGGGGCCTGTCCATATCCTTATCAAATAATTTTCCTTATCTGGAGGCTTTGTAGAGAATGTAAAGTAAAGTATAATCATATCTCGTACTTTAAACACCGTGGCACCAACAACCTAGTCATATGCATTTCCTTTTGGCTTGTTATTACTTTCTACTTTCTTTAACACATGTTGAATATGAAAATCCCTTATAATATGTATAGAAGGTGCATAGGTATAGGGTGGTTCTCCAGAACCTTATCGGCAATGGTTGCCAGTCTGGGTTAATGGGACTTTGGGTGTGACAAAAGTGGTGCCAGAGTTGGTCATCCTAGGGAATCTACAAAGCCCTGTCTATGTAGAGTCTTGTTTATCGTTCTATTGTGCACCACATTTATGAGCAGGAGGCTACGTGGAATTTCAAAGTTATCACTTTAGTTTCATTCTTTAGATCGTGCCATAGAGCCAAGTATAATAGGTGGATAACGTCTAACCTCTAAATTATTTTATATAGCAAATATGCCTGAAACCAGGAAAAACAAAGGTAAAGGCGAGGAAGTAGAAATAGCAGTTAGTATATCCAATCAGGTGAGACAACGAAATAAGGCTCAAGATGAGTCTCTATCACAGACATCTCCAACTCCTCCAGCTCCTGATGAACCAGGTAGTAGTGAAACTCCCCTAGAACCATCTATTGATGCCGTCGTGTAGGATCTGAGAAATGCAGTCCAACTATTGACTCATATAATTTCTGGCCAAGGCCAAAGAAAGGAAGGCCCATTTATAGGTGCAGGTGGTGCAAATAGGGAAGCTAGCACAAAGATACGTGACTTCCTTAATTTGGACCCTCTATCCTTCACGGGTCAGATCCAAATGAAAATCCCTAAGACCTTGTTGATCAGATTTAACACACTTTAGATGTTATACATGTGAGTGGTACAAAAGCTATTGGGTTAGCGACATATAGGTTGAAGGGCATGACTATATTGTGGTATCAAGGTTGGAAGCAATCTAAGATTATAGATGCACCTCCGACTACCTAGAGGGAGTTCAAAGAGGCATTAATTGTCCCTAGTTCTACACTACCATATATCACTCCACTAGTTACTGGAAAACTTAAGAGAACACCTAAATTATTGAACAAACCATTTGAAGTGTCTACACCAACTGATAAATCTATTATAGCTAGAAGGGTTAATTATGAATGTATAGTATCTATTTGTGACTTGACATATTGACTGACCTTGTTGAGCTAGAAATGGTATAATTCGATGTTATAATGGGTATGGATTGGCTAGCCTCTTGCTATGCCACCGTGGATTGCCGAATTAATAGAGTGTACTTCCACTTTCCAAATGAGCGAGTTCTTGAATGTGAAGGCAATATTAGGGCACCAAAGGGTAAGTTTATTTCTTATATTAAGGAAATAAAGATGATATCTAATGGATAAATATGTCATTTAGTTAGAGTAAGAGATATGGAAGCGAAATCGCCAACTCTTCGATTAGTTCCAGTAGTCAATAAATTTGTTGATGTGTTTCCTGAAGATCTTCCAGGCTTACCTCCAGAGCAAAAAGTAGATTTTGGTATTGACTTGCTTCCAGGCAATTAATCTATTTCCATCCCTCCATATAAAATGGCCTCGGCAGAATTATGTGAACTAAAGGAGTAGTTAAAAGACTTATTAGAGAAGGATTTTATAAGACCTAGTGTGTCCCCTTGGGGTGCACTAGTGTTAGTTGTACGTAAAAAGGATGACACCTTGAGAATGTGTATTGACTATCAATAATTGAATAGGGTGACAATTAAGAACAATTACCCCATCCCCATGATTAATGTTTTATTTGATCAGTTATAGGGTACCAAGTGCTTTTCAAAAATTGACTTGAGATCAGGGTATCACCAGGTGAGGGTTAAGGAGAACGATATACCAAAGACTTCTTTCAAAACACGCTATGGTCACTTTAAATATCTTCTTATATCATTTGGGCTAACGAATGCACCGACAGTTTTTATGGATCTGATGTATAGGGTATTCAAGCCATTCTTGGATGTGTTCGTGATACTATTTATAGATGAAATTTTGGTAAATTCAAGGTCAGAAGAGGATCACACAAATAACTTAAGACAAATATTGCAGGTTCTTCGTAATTGACAATTATACGTCAAATCTTCTAAATGTAAATTTTGGCTAAAATTAGTGGCATTCTTTGGTCATATTGTCTCTGATGAGGGAATAAGTGTTAATTCACAAAACATAGAGGCTGTGAAAGATTGGCCAAGGCCAACAACACCCACCGAAGTTCAAGGCTTCCTATGGTCGGCAGGCTAGGGCAGAATGTTTGTTAAAGGTCTTTCTTCTATATCTGCACCTCTAACAAAGTTGAAACATAAGGAAACTAAGTTCTAATGTAATGATGCATGTGAAAGAAGCTTCCAAGAGCTCAAAAATAAGCTAACTTCTGCACCTGTGCTAATACTTCTTGAAGGCACTGAGAGGTATGCAGTGTATTCTGATGCTTTAAGAGTTGGCTTAGGGAGTGTATTGCCAAAGCATGGTAGAGTACTTGGTTATGCCTCTAGACAACTACAATCACATGGGAAAACTACCCGACACATGATCTTGAGCTAGCAATGGTTGTGTTTGCTCTAAATATATGGCACCACTATTTGTATGGGGTTCACGTTGACATACATACTGATCATAAGAGCCTGTAATGCATATTTAAGCTGAAAGACCTAAATTTAAGACAATGGAGATGGCTAGAGCTAATAAAGGATTATGATGTTGATATACTATACCATCCGAGGACAAAAAATGTGGTAACTGATGCTCTGAATTATAAGACAATTATGAATCTTAGTGATCAAACCATGGTAAATCAAGGAATAACTAAAGATCTACATCAACTAGCCTGTTTGGTAGTTCGCCTTCTTGAAACCCCAAAGGAAGGGATTGTTGTGCATAATGTTGTAGAGTCTTCACTGGTAATGGAGGTAAAGGAAAGGAAGTTCGAGGATCCTATTTTACGATGGCTTAAAGACAAAGTGAGTTAGCGTATAATAACGAGCTTTGACCTTACACCAAATGGAGTACTTTATTGCCAAAATAGATTATGTGTGCCTGATATTAATGGACTAAGAAAGAGGATAATGGCTGAAGTCCATCATTCCCGTATTCCATCCATCCAAAGTTAACTAAGATGTATCATGACCGAAGGGAATGTTTTGGTGGGGAGGAATGAGAAAGGACCCTGCAGAATTTGTGTCTCAATGTCTAAATTGCCAACAAGTCAAAGTAGAGTCATAAAAGCCGAGAGGTTATACGCAATGTGTAGATCTTCCAACATGTAAGTGGGATATGATTAATATGGATTTTGTTACAAGGTTGCCTCGCTCATTTCAGAAGTTTGACTCCATATGGGTAATAGTTGATAGACTCATTCAGTTAAAAGTGATTATATAGATGAAGAGTATGCAAAATTACACCTCAAATATATAGTTAGGCCACATGGAGTCCCAATCTCCATTATATCTGATTGAGGAACTTAATTCAGTACACTGTTTTGGTAGTCTTTCCAAAGGAGTTTAGGGACACAAATGAATTTGAGTACCACTTTCCATCCTCAGACAGACGGTCAAGCAGAACGCACTATTCAAACACTTGAAGATATGTTGCAAGCTTGTGCATTGGACTTTAAAGGCAGTTGGGTGGACTATTTTCCACTCATTGAATTTGCCTATAATAATAGTAACCACTCAAGTATCAAGATGGAACCTTATGAAGCTTTATATGGAAGGAAATGTAGGTCACCAATGGGATGGTTTGGAGTAGGTGAAACCACTTTGCTTGGGCTATATCTAGTACAACAAGCCATGAAAAAAGTTAGATTAATATAACAGCGGATGAAAAAATCCCAAAGTCATTACAAATCATATACAAATGCTCGGAGGGTAGGACTGGAGTTCTTAGTAGGTGATTGGCTATTTTTAAAAGGTTTCTCTAATGAAAGGGGTTATGAGACTTAGTAAGAAGGGAAAATTGAGCCCAAGTTACATAGGACCATATAAGATTATTAAGAGGTTCGGGTAGATTGCATATGAACTAGAGCTACCCCAAAAGCTTTCAATGGTTCATCCAGTTTTTTATGTCTCGATGCTTCAAAAATGCATAGGTGACCCATGTCGTATCACTCCTATTAAAGATGTGTAAGTTATAGAAGATCATATCTATGAAGAGGTACCTATTGCTATTCTAGATCGCCAAGTTAAGAAACTAAGGAATAGAGAAATAGCTTCAATAAAAGTACTTTCGCGGAACCAACACACAAAAGAGATAACATAGGAGGCTGAAGAAGCGATGAGATCTAAGTACCCTTACTTATTTGAAGCTAAAGAATAAGAACAACATGCAGATCTAGGTATCACGGACCTAGAACTTTAGGCGGGACATTTCATGGGGCATTAATAGGTATGTGTGTTTGAGTACCTATTGTGTTTTCAAAAGTTTGTTTAAGTATAGGTTTGAATATGGTCAAGCTATCTAATTGTGCTAACATTCAGGGGTGAATGTTCCTGAGGGGGGAGGATGTAATACCCACATCTTACATGTACTAGTTCTATGAAAATGAAACATGATATGGTTTGGTCAAATTAGCGCCCATTTTTCAAAGTGCTTAAATCTCAGATTAGAGGGCGATGTGTACGTCTAATGCTCAGGAGGGTCGAGTGTATACAAGTTTTATGTCAAATTAAGGAAATCATAGCCCAAACACAAGTGAGAGAATTGAGGTGCTTGCAGGACTTAGGAAGCTAGCAGGTGAGTCACCTACTTAGCTTAAATTTGTTATCTAGACAAAGACGAGGCCCGATGCCAAATCTGTCCGAGTCAGTCTTAAAAGCCAACATTTTAGCATCATAAATGGACAACATCATAGCCCAATATGAATAATAAAAAGGGCCCAAGTACACTCACAATTCACATGTGATTTGGACCAACCTAAGTTAAGAAAATTAGGAAAATGGATAGCCAAGGCCCACCAACTTTGAGACCCATTTAGGACGAAGTGAGAGGACCAAGCTGCTACATCACTAGTTTGATTATATGTGGTCCAAATTACAAGAGAAAGTCGGCCAAAGAGTCCCTTTAAAAGGGCTTAAAAAAATAAGAATCTTTAAGTCATTTTTACCTTAGAAGAAAATAAGCTTTCATAAGGTTTTGTCTGTACTCTTTCTTAGCTTTGCAAAGCAGCCACAAGGAGACTTTCACGGTTCTTAGAGAATCCTTACACCTTGAGGGTAAAGGTAAGTAAAACTACTTATGCATTTAGTATGTTTTTCTCATGAAAAACAAGAGACTAAGTTGATTATACCTTTGTTGAAATTGTTGGACAGCATGTGTTCCAAAGGTTGTTGTACGTTTTTCTCGTTTACTTAGAAGCTTTTCTCTTTTGGTTGGATTGATTATGAAGGGAGGATACTGTTCTTAATGATTCTTTGTTCTATTATGATGTATAAAGGATGCTGCACTATTTTACAGTCCACAAAAGTGAGTTCTTACATGATATCGTAATTATGTTCTTAGTACGAACTTGTGGGTTGGTAGTTGGGAATTGTTGTTCCGCGACGTCCATCTACTTTGAGACCATTTTTGGACTATTTTGAAGCTAGTTTTATGTGTAAGTATGTTATATACAGTTTGGTTGAAGTTAAAATAGATTTGGGGTTGTTGACTTCGGACTGTAGCGAGACGACGTAATGTTATACCGCCTACTTGTATGTTGTGTGTGATTATTATGTGTTGTTCCTTGTGGGCTGTTGTGAGACTATTATGGCCTTGAAATAGGATGCATATGATATGCATATGAGGATATGTATTAGAAAATACGATTAGAGGTAGAAAGATTGAAATAATATGCGCAGGTTGACAAGTACATGCTTGCTACCTGTTTAATTTTTAGTATTTTGGTTGTAATTTTTTGATATTCGAATTGTTGCACATAGGGTAACCGTGTGTTCTGTGAAGATTATGCAGGTATATGACCATGTCAGCAATTTTTGGTTGAAAAGTCAACAAGAAGTGTTTCTACATTTTGTTCTATGGACCGTACATAAAACTATGACCCATACACTGACTTGTAGAATAATTCCAGTGAGCAAAACTTTGTGCACTCTAGTCCATGAGCCAATGTTATGGCCCATAAATAAAACTATGTGCCGTGAATGGGGCTCATGGACCACAGGTAAGTTCCTACTTTTTACCAAGTCTTGGATGTTTCTACGACCAACTCTATTAGTCCTATTTAATTATATGACTCATAGACTGGTCCATGAAACCAATCTCGCAAAACTATGGTTTGAGCAATTTACGAAATCAAGATCTATGGGCCATAAAATCTTCTACGGCCCATAATAAGGTTTTTGTAGAATCCTGGGCCTAATAATTTTGGTCGACCCGATCAATGTATAAATAAGAGTCACGACCCAATTCTAGGGGCTAGATGTGACACGCAAATGGGAAACCCGAAGGAACCCCAAACAACCCTCTTAGCATATCATACACATATCCTTGGTCGTGGAAGCAAAATAAACAACATCAAGAGAGTATAAATAAGGATAAGGGACTAAGGGAAGTCTTTGATATCATATATCATAAAGAGTCAAAGCCCAAACCATAATTACACTGCTTGTTCAACAACACCTCTAGCATAGATTGGGCGAGGGCCAAGGCACTTTCTGTGCTCAACTCTTAGTATCAAAGTTCAATATAAAAAGATAACAAGCATAAGACTAAAAAGCTAGTGTCCCTGAACTTCAGGGCTCAACAATAGCTTCTCTTCAAGATGTCCGAACAAGCAACTAGGAGGATAATCGTAAAGAGCTTCGGGTCCTACATGGTAACATCATGTAGGCATAGAGTATGTATTAGTACATTTGAATGTACTAAGTATGTAGAATGCAATGCAACGAGAGATAGACAACATAGTCAAAATGCATTTACATACGCAATGGAAAGTATATTAACAATATGCCTTGCATGATCAATGCTTGCGGTAAAACATGCTTAATCATAATGTAGGAACGTAAACTTAATATGGAATGTATGTATGCTTTAACCTTACACCAACACGCTTGAGATGGTCCACTTAGCCACCCACTCACCTTACTATACAACTTTTTCGGAGAGTGTTACCAATACCCCTACCTTACGACATAGTCCTTTTAGTAGGTAGTATAAGACGTCCCCTACTTTATGATATAATTTTTTAGATAGGAGCCATGAGTTATCCTACCTTACGATATAATCTTTTTAGTTAGAACCATGAATTATACCTTATGGCATGGCCTTTTCGCTAGGTGTTATAGCATGCCCTAACCTTATGATATAATCTTTTCGGTAGGAGCATAAGTCATTTTACCTTATGGCATGGCCCTTTTGGTAGTTTTATAGAATGTCCATACCTTACGATATAATCTCTTCAGTATGAGTCATGGAAATAGCTCATCAAACCATAGTATAAAGAAAGAACTCCTATTTTCCCAAGAACACAACAAATATGAGAGCTCAACAATTCACCTTTAATGCAATAGGTGCTTTACATGATTTCAACACACATATATACATTAATTTCATCATCATAAAGCCACCTGGCTCATAAGTCATGCAATAGATCATCAATAACTCAAGGATCCTTACAAAGATACTTTATCAAACACTTGGCGGGTGTGTAATGCTAGTTCAAAATCATGCAATTCAAGAGTGAAATCATGTCAGAAAAATCGATGTACATCAACCCACCAACACTTGGTAACACCATAATCAAAGATACATTAAAATCTCCTGTCTAATCTCATCATAGATCATAGTTTCATAGCTCAAAACATGCATAGTTACAATGGATAAACCATCTCATAATATAAGCTTAAAGTGGATAACCATATGTTTTCAATCAACTTTTAATGAAACCCCAACATAAGTTTTAATCGTAGTCCATAATGAGTAATACCCATAAGCAACATAACTTGGAAACATGAAATTTTCATGAAAAGGAAGATTGAGCTTCATGGATTAAAGGTACCCTTGAATGAAACAAACATACCTTAATCTTGGTGTTTCTTGAAGAAGAACTTGAGGAGGACTAGGGGCTTGAATTGGTTTCCTTGAACTCTAACAAATTTTCTTGAAAATCTGTAGAATGCATGGAGAATTTGATGAAAATTAGAGAGGAATTTTGAGAGTTTGTGGTGAGTGTTTAGGGCTAAAAAGGCTAAAGAATGAGGGATTTTTGCATATATAGGTATTACGTTCTTACCCAATTGCCCTGGAGTAAGAAAATATTTTTTTGGAAATTTTTGAACTAGTTTACGCTAAGTTCACATCACGGACTGGTCACAGATAGCTACTGCTTTAAAGATTAATTTCTTAGCACGGATAAAGTATACCATGTAGGTACTCGTTCCCCCATACAATTTTTCCCTCTGAACAAGAATATGACGTCTGATTTGCTAAATTTCACGCGAATTTTGAGATATTCAAAAAAATGCATCATAGGGTCTTTTCGAGCTATGTGGAGGGGTGTTTAAATTTCTTCGATTTAAGATATAAGGTAATTACGACTATGGGGCATTCCTAGGCAAGTGTGGGGCATCTCAATATATCTCCCTTGGGAATATTCATCCCCCAAATGTCAAAGAATCATGGGTAAGAGAAGAATTACGAAGGTTCCAGCTTAACATGAACGAAACAAATGCACTTAAACGTCATTTTCAAAAAATTTCAACATGAATATCAAAAATCACAATAAACTTGTTACCATTATCATGAATGCATGAAAAATGACCTAAGGGCTGAAACTTAGGACTTGAAATCATAAAAAGGACTATGTTTGCTATCTCAAGCATAAATATAATGAAAAAGGTATGAATATCACTTCTTCATGTCTGCTCCGGCTCCCCAAATGACACTCTCAACTTATTTATTCCTCCAAAGAACCCTAACGGATGTTACACCTTTGTTCCTCAACCCTTTCACATGTTCACACAATATCTCCACCGGGACCTACTCATAGGTCAACTTATCCTCCATAAACCCCACAACCTCAAAGAGTTCTATAGAACTTGGGTCACTCATACACTTCGCAACATAGACACATGGATAACCGGATGAACCATATCCATACCAATGGGAAACTCCAATTCATGGACCACCTTACCAATTCTCCTTAACACCCTATAAGGACCCTTACACCTTGGGCCGAATCGTCAACCTTATACACACATAGCCCACCTTGGTACCTAAAGTCGCCATCTCCCCCTTAGGAGAAAACCTTTATTCTCAACTTCACCCAACCTCATTCCTAACCTATTCAACTGGTGTACTTCTCCAACCACCTTTTCACTACCCAAAGATTCCCACTTTCCATAATCAGCAAACGACCTCTTTTTCCTCAAAATTCGCAATATTGCCCCAAATGATTCACAAGCTCTTCCTCACCTCTGGGACTGAACCATCACACCATCACTAAAGGCCACCAAAATCATATCAAGGTAGGGTTTAAAGACCCTATTCATGAGACCTATAGACATAGTCGGTGCACTAGCTAAACCAAAAGGCACTACCGCAAATTTAAAATATCGAAAAGGACATTAAGAACTCATTGACCGCCGGAATCGACTTAATAGGAAGAACTATAGGCTAAACTTCCCTACTCTTATAAGATGATAAATGCAATCCTTAGAGATCAATTGGACTTTAAGACAAGAAATGAACTTACCCCTCCAATACCACCTTACAATCCCCCACTTAAGAATAGGTTCATTAAGGAATTGGAATCTAACTCTACGGGTTCTACAATCAATAGAGACACAATATCCATGTAACTGATCCATCCCTAGAATGACATCAAAGTGCAGCATATCTAATTCAACAAAATTACAAGACAAGATCTAATGCAATATGACCAGGGGACAATTTCTATGGACTTTTCTAGCAACACTAGACTTGCCAACGGGGGGTAGACACCAAAAAGTTCACATAATTATTCGGGACACACATGAAGCCCACTAGCAACAAAAAGAATTAATGAAAGAAATACTAGCACACAGACCTATCAATGCATACACCTCAAAGTCAAAGGAAACCTCAACATACCACTAACATCAGTTACCTCATCCCCTCCTTGCCTCCCTTGAAGTGCATAGAACCGATTATTTCGTGGAGAACCCCCTTGGCCACCTTGAGCCTCTTGATCCACATGACCACCTTGCCCTTGTGGTCAGCCATCTTTACCTTTGTTGTGAGCATATGGACAATTCAGAATTTTGTGGCCCATCTCACCACACCCAAAGCATGCACCCGTGTTCCTCTAACATGCACCACAATGATTCCTACCATATTTTGGGCATCTAACATGAGTCACCCCATCATCACCCCCTTTGAGCCTTGAGTTAGGTGCCCCATCCTTAGAAACCCTCTTATTTGGAGCATTGGAGGATCCTTGGCCTTGAAACTCGATACCTTCTTGGAACCTGTCACCCTTCAACTATGCCCTCTTGGACTCCCTACTTCTCTTCTTCCTAAGATTTTCTTCCTCTAATTGTTCGCCATAAGTCATAAGGCGTGACAAATCCATATCACATATCAACATGGTGACACAATACTCCACATCACCAAATCAGATACACCCATCACAAACTTGTTCATCCAAGACCTTGGTTCGACCACCAATTGTGGAGCATATTTGGAGAGTTGGTTGAACTTGAGGGAATACTCCCTCGCACTCATCGACCCTTACTTTAAATTGATGAATTCCATCATATTGGCTTCGCTTAACTCAAGAGGGAATAATCGGTTGAGAAATACCGCCTTAAACTCTTCCCAGAGGATCACACTATTGTTCCCTTTTCTCCACCTTCCATTTGGTGAACAAAATTTTTGCCACCCCCTTGAGTTGATAGGCCGCCAATTCCGATTTTTCCTCAGAATCAACTCCCATAATAGACAACACTTTATACACATCATCATGAAATTGTAAGGATCCTCATCCAATTTAGACCCATGGAACTCTGGTGGGTTCATTCCAGCAAAATCCCTTACCCTTGACGTCGGAGTATAAGCATTAGGAGCTTGTGCCTCTTGATGAATTTTGTTGGTAATTACATGTTCCAACATAGCAAGAGCATTCTGGAATACAACTTTGGTAGCCCCTACATCTTGAGGAGCTTGAGGAGTGGGGTAAGGCGGTTATCCCACAGGTGCACGGGCCATCCTTGGCCTTCCTCTTTGTAGCGGCATGATCAACAACTAGAAGAGCAAAGGACATTATTTAGGGGAAAATACATACTTTACAACTAAGGTATGATATTGAATATGAAGAAGTGAAATATTTCCTAAAACACCTCAAAGCCTCCTATTTATAGTTGTGGCATGCTTTACAACAATGAATAAGACTCTAATCGACGCTATGTGTTAGATTTCGAGGACCATTAAAAACTTAGTGCTCTAATGCCAAGTTTGTCATGACCCAAGCCTAGGACCTAGACATGACACAACGAATGGAGAACCCGAAGGAACCCCAAACAAGCACCTTAGCATATCATACACACATCTTTGGTCGTGGAAGCAAAATAAACAACATCAAGAGAGTATAAATAAGAATAACGAACTAAAGGAAGTTTTTAATATCATAAATCAAAGAGAGTTAGAGCTCAAAGCATAATTACACTGCTTTTTCAACAACACCTCTAGCATAGATTGGGTGGGGGCCGATATGCTTTTTGGGCTCACCTCTTAGTATCAAAGTTCAACATAAAGAGATAACAAGAGTAAGACTGCAAAGCTAGTGTCACCGAACTTGAGGACTCACACAAAGCTTATCTTCAAGATGTCCATACTAGTCACAAGGAGGATAATCGTGAGAAGCTGCGGTTCCTACTTGGTAACATCATGTCGGTACAGAGTATGCGTTAGTACATTCGAATGTACTAAGTATATTGGATGCAATGCTACAGGAGATAGGCAACATAGTCAAAATGCATTTACATAAGCAATGGAAAGTATAATAACAATATGGCATGCATGATCAAAGCTTGAGGTAAAACATGCTTAATCATAATCTAGGAACATACACTAAATATGGAATATATGTGTGCTCGAACCATAAACCAACATACTTTAGATGGGCCACATAGCCACCTACTCACCTTATGCTATAACCTTTTCGGAGAGTGTTACCAATACCCCTACCTTACGATATAGTCTTTTTGTTAGGTAGTATAATACATCCCCGACTTTACGATATAATCTTTAGGTAGGAGCCATGAGTTATCCTACCTTATGATATAATCGTTTCTCTAGGAACCATGAATTATGCCTTACAGCATGGCCTTTTTTGTAGGTGTTACTGGATATCTTACCTTATGATATAATCTTTTTAGTAGAAGCCATGAGTCATTCTACCTAACGGTATAGCCTTTTCAGTAGATTTATAAAATGTCCATACCTTATGATATAATCTTTTTTTGGTAGGAGTCATGAAAATAGCTCATCAAACCATCACATTCAAGTATCAAGAAAGAACTCCTCATTTCCCCAAGAACACAACAAACATGAGAGCCCAACAATTCATTTGTAATGCCATAGGTTGTTTATATGATTTAAACACACACACACACACATATATATTCCTTTCATCATTATAAAGCCACTTGGCTCATAAGCCATGCGATAGATCATCAACAACTCAAGGATCCTTAATTAGACATTTTATCAAACACTTGGCGGGTGTGTAATGCTAGTTTAAAATCATGCAATTTAAGAGTAAAATCACGTGAAACAAATTAATGTAAATCAACCCACTAGCACTTGGTATGATCCTCATGCCAGATACCTTAAAATCCCCCATCAAATCTTATCACAGATCATAGTTTAACAAATTAAAACATGCATAGTCACAATAGACAAACGATCTCATATTATAAGCTTAAAATAGATAAATATGTGTTTTCAATCAATAGTTCATGAAACCCCAACATAACTTTTAATCATAGTCTATAATGAGTAATGCTCATAAGCAACACAACTTTAAAACATAAAATGTTCAAAAAAAGGAAGATTAGGCTTCATGGGTGAAAGTTACACTTGAATGAAACCCACATACCTTAACATCACGAGCCAAGCCTAGGGTCTCGATATGGCATGACGAGTGGGGGAACCAAAAGGACCACAATCAAGCCTCTTAACTTATTATTACACATACTTGGTCGCGAAAATAATAAAACAACAATAATAGATAGTTAAGAGGGAATACGTGGCTAAGGGACATTTTTCATATCATAAAACATCAAAGAGTCGAGAGAGTCAAAGCTTATTGCATCATTACATAACTTTTCCAACAACACCTCTAAACATAGAACTTAGCAGGGGCCAAGACAAGTAACCGGTCTCTCCCTCATAGTCAAAGCATGCAATAAAAGGGTAGAGAGTATTTATACATAGCATAAGATTTAAAGACATTATCCCCAAAATTGAGGATTCACTAACTTGCTTGAGAGTAATTATACTAGCCACATGTGGGAGGAGGATGATCAAGTGGAGCTCTTGTTCCTACATGATAACATCATGTAGGCATAGAGTATGCATTAGTATATCTGAATGTACTAAGTATATAGGATGCAATGCAACAATACATAGACATTATAAGCAAAATGTATAATTAAGAAATAGATGAACATATGACGATATGGTATACATGAATAATCTTGAAGTAAACATGCTCGTATACAGAATATATTACATGTGTAAGAATAGAACATCATCATAGAGCAAGAAAACTTCGTAATTGGAATCTAAGGTAGACCATCCCTTAGAAGAGATTTAGGAATCAACCTTTCAGTTAGTTGATGCACATGACCATCCTCCATCAGAAGTGATTAAGGTATCAACCCCTTAATTGGTTGATGGCTTAACACCCCCATCCAAGCCGATTGAGATATCAACCTGTCAATTAGTTGACAGACATAATCACCCTCCTCCAGAAGTTATTGAGGTATCAACCCCTCAATTAGTTGATCGCTTACCACCCATTCGAGCTGATTGAGGCGTCACCTCTCAATTGGCTATGGTCAACTGACTACAATATAGATGCTTCTCATGAAATCAACACATACATATCATCTTTTATCACCACGAATTCACTTAACTCATATGCCAAGTATTAGGCCTTCAATAACTCAAGAAACATAATTCAGACATTTTATCAAGCACTTGGAGGGTGTGTAATTCTATTGTAAAACCATGAAATTCAAGATGAAATTTGGAAGAAAACTTAATGTAAAACCACACATCAACACATGCCATCATGCAATATACATCAAAATCCTTCATTAAATCTCAAGATAGATCTGTGATTCTTAGCTCAAAACATGCTTAAATAGTCAGACTTAAGAAACCCCAAGATAGATCATACTCAAATTCATAGTAAGTAAGATCCATAAGTAAATCAACTTAGAAACATGAGATATATGTAAAAAGGAAGCTTGGGGCACCATGGGTGAAAGGATTCAATGATTGAAACCACATACCTTAGCTTTGGAAAATTACTTGGTGAAGATTGGAAATGGAGACTTGGAGCTTTAGTGAAATCCTTATGATCTGAATTAGTATTGGCATTTGAATTTTGGGGTGAAATATTTATCTAAGTGTTTGAGAGAGTATTGGGAAATATCTTGTATGATATGAAGGTGAAATATGGTTATGTATAGGTGTTTTAACACATCGGAAGACTTAGGACCAATACCCAAAGACATTGGACCGGAATAAGAAAACTGGCCAAAAATTACACTTCTCCGCGCCCCTGGGGCGCGCTTGGTCATTGGAATTCGCAAACTTTGAAATTTTGAATTTTTATATGGTTGCTCTAAAGTAAGGGTTAGACCCATTCACCACTCAATTTTGCCCCTGATCAAGAATATGAAGTCAAATTTTTTATATCATGCACGAATTTTGAGATATATGAAAATTACGATTGCAGGTACTTCTGAGCACATTTTCTGGCGCTTTTTGGGGCATTTCAATATCCCCCCTTGAGAACATTCATCCCCTATTATGAAAGAAATGTATATAAGAAGAGTAATCATTAAGAAATAATCCCCAACATGAATGCTTCAGTATACTTAAACATCATTTCAAAAATCTTAATATAAGTTTCAAAATCACCTTGAACTTGTCCAACATAAATATGAATGAATGCAATGACATAAAGGGTTGATACTTGAGACATGAAATCACATAGAAGACTTAGAATTACTAACTTAGGCTTGAGCAGAGTGGAAGAGATAAGGATATCGCTTTTGCATGTATGCCTCGGCATCCCATGTAGTACTTTCGACTTGTTGATTCCTCCAAAGGACCTTAACGGAAGTCATATCCTTGCTCCTCAATCTCTTCACTTATCTATGCAAAATCTCTACTAGAACCTCCTCATAAGTCAAGTTATTTTCAATAACACCCACAACATCCAATGGAACAATAGCATTCGGGTCACCCACACATTTCCTCAACATGGACACATGAAAGACCGAATGGACCAAGTCCATTTCACCAGGCAACTTCAAATCATATGCTACCTTACCAATCCTCCTTATCACCCTATAAGGACCCACAACTCTTGGACTCAATTTACCTTTCTTACCAGAACGAACCACACCATTCATGGGCGAAACTTTCAAATAGACTCAATCACCAATCTTAAATTCAAGATCCTTTTGCCTCACATCAATATAGGACTTTTGATGATTTTGGGCTGTTTTCAACCTTTCCCCAATCAACATTTCCTTCTCTATCGCCTCCATAATCAGATATGGACCCAACAATTTCATTTCTCCCACTTCAAACCACCTAACTGGTGATCTACAATGCTTACCATAGAAGGACTCCAAAGGAGTCATACCAATGCTAGAATGGTAATTATTATTATTATCATACACAATCAATGGAACATGATTATCCTAAATACCCTTAACTCCAAAATACAAGCTCTAACCATATCCTCAAGAGTTTGGATAGTTCTTTCGGCTTGGCCATCTGTTTGAGGTTGAAAGGCCATACTAAGCTTTACCTTGGTTCCAAGACCTCCTTGGAAGGACCTCCAAAAGTGAGAAGTGAATTGAGCTCCACAATCTAATATGATAGACAAGGGCACCCCATACAATGTAACCTACTCATGAATGTACAATTTAACATAGTCTTTGGCACGATAAGTAGTCTTAACTAGTGAGAAATGAGCCGACTTTGTCATTCTATCAACCACAACCCAAATATAATCAAAACCTTTTCTAGTCTTAGGCAAGCAAACCACAAAATCCGTGTTCATTTCTTCCTACTTTCAAGTAGGAATCTCTATATCTTGGGTTAGGCCACCCGACCTTTGGTGTTCGGCTTCGACTTGTTGGCGAGTATGATAATCGGACACAAATTTGGCAATGTCTTTCTTCATACCTCCCCACCAAAACACATCCCTCAAATCCCTATGCATCTTGTTAGAACTTAGGTGAATAGAATAGGAGGAATTATGAGCCTCATCAAGAGTCTTTTCTCTCAAGTCATCAACACAAGGCACACACAACCTATCTTGGCATCTAAGGGCACCATTTCCCCTCTGGGAGAAAATATCCACCTTTCCCTCTCTCATTAAGGCCTTCAATTTTAACAAGGAGGAAGCAAGCTCTTTCTTTGCCTTTACCTCATCAACCAAAGAAGATTTTGAACCATCAACAACCACAATAATAGTTTTATCAACCTCTTCCAATCTAACCCCCAATCTAGCAAACCGATGAACCTCTCTAGCCACCGCCATCATCTAGATAAGCTAGGCTATCCATAGACACCTTACTCAAAGCATCCATCACAACATTAGCCTTACCAAGATGATTATGCACACTCATATCATAATCCTTAAGAAGCTTTAAACACCTTTGTTGTCTCAGGTTGAGATCTTTTTGAGTGAACACATATTGGAGGTCCTTATGATCGATAAATACATCAACAAGCCCTTTATACAAATAATGATGCCAAAACTTCAAAGCAAATACCACAACGACCAATTCAAGATCATGAGTAGGATAATTCTTTTCATGCACTTTCAATTGTCTAGAAGCATAGGCTATTACCTTACCATTTTTCATTAAGACACAACCCAAAACAATCCGGAGGCATCACAATACACAACAAACCCTTCTAACCCTTCTAGTAGAGAAGACAAGATAGGAGAAGACACAAGATTTTCCTTCAAGGTTTAGAAACTTGTTTCACACTCATTGGTCCATATGAACTTAGCCTTTTTTTGAGTCAACTTTGTCATGGGAGAAGCAATAGAAAAGAATCCATTCACAAACCTCTAGTAGTAACCTGCTAAGCCCAAGAAACTTCATGTCTTATGGGGTCAATGGTCTAGGAAAATTTCTAATCACATCCATTTTCTTATGATCCACCTTAATACCATCCCCCAACACCACATGACTTAGAAAGGTAACCTCTTTTAACCAAAATTCACACTTCATATATTTGGCATGCAATGTCTCTTTCTCTGAATGTTTGCAACACTACCCTCAAATGACTTACATGCTTCTCCTCACTATGAGAGTAGATAAAAATATCATCAACGAAGACCACCACAAAAAAATCAAGGTAGGGTTAAAAGACCCCATTCATAAGATCCATGAAGATAGTCGGTGCATTGGTCAACCCAAAAGACATAACCACAAATTTTTAATGCCCATACCTAGACTGAAAAGTCATCTTGGGAATATCACATTCCCTCACATTCTCTTAATAATACCAGATCGAAGATAAATTTTAGAGAAGTGACTAGCGCTTTGAAATTGGTCAAACATGCCATTAATAGTTGGTAGAGGTCACTTATTCTTTATGGTAACCCTATTAAGATTTTAGTAGCTAATGAACATTCTAAGGGACCCATCCTTCTTCTTCACAAACAACACTGGTGTACCCCAAGGTCATTGGATAGGCCTAATGAAACCCTTCTCCAACAAGTCCCTCAATTGCTCCTTCAACTCCTTTAACTTCGTCGGGGCCATACAATAAGGGGGAATAGAAATAGGTTGAGTGTTGGGAAGGAAGTCTATACCAAAGTCTATTTCTCTTTCGGGAGGAACACAGATATGGTCATTTGGAAAGACATCAAGGAACTCATTTACCACTGGAACCAACTTTATAGGAAGGACTTTGGACTCAACATCCCTAACCCTCACAACATGATAGAGACACCCCTTAGAGATCAACTTTTAGGCTTTAATGCAAGAGATAAAGCTACCTTCGACAACCACATCATGACTCTCCCACTCAACCACGGGTTCATTTGGGAGTTAGAATTTAGCCCAACGATTTCTACAATCAATAAAGGCATAATATGCATGTCCAATCCATCCCAAGAATTACATCAAAATCAATTATATCCAACTCAACAAGATCACAAGGTAATATTTTATGAAAGATGTAAATAGAACAAATTCTATAGACCTTTCTAGAAATAATAGATGCACCAATGAGGGTAGACACCTCATGAGACTTGCACAACAATTCGGACTCAACATGAAACTTTTTGGCAACAAGAGGAGTAACAAAAGAAAGAGTGACACTCCGGTCTATCAATGTATACAAATAAAAATCAAAAACATGTAACATACTGGTGATGACATTGGGCATCTCATCAACCCCTTGCATACCTCGGAGAGCATAAAACTGACTATGCCTTGGGGTGCCACCTTGTTGGCCTCCTTTTTCCAAAAGAACCGTATTAACAACCTGGCCTTGAGGAAGAACATGCTTACCCTCGTTGGGATTTCATGGACAATCAATCATCTTGTGGCCTACTTCCCCACAACTAAAACAAGCATTGGTATCCCTCAAGCATGGCCACTATGGCCCTTACCACACTTTGGACACAAGGGTTTAGACATCACACCACTACCCTCTTGGGGCCTTGGGTAGTCATTGGAAAACCTCCCACTTGGAGCATGAGAAGAACCTTGGTATTGATGAAATCGGCCATCCTTGGGACTTTGGAACTTACCATCAAAACGGGCCCTTTTGGCCTCATTCCCCCTTCTCTTTCTCAACTTCTCCCATTCCAATTGTTAAGCATAAGTCATCAAGCGGGACAATTCCATGTCAATAATCAACATAGAGGAACAACATTCTTCACTCACAACATTGAGTACACCCATCACAAACTTATTATTTCTAGACCTCAAGTCGGCAACCAAGTGTGGAGCATATTTTGAGAGTTGGTTTAACTTGAGGCCATGCTCCATCCACTCATAGACCCTTGCTTAAAATTCATGAACTCCATCATTTTGGCCTCCCTAAGCTCAAGAGGGAAGAACCGTTTGAGGAAAGCTTGTCCTCATCCATCTTAGACCTATTGAACTCCGATGGGTTAATCCTTATAAGGTCTCTCACCCGAGATATTGGAGTAGGAGCATGAGGGACTTGGGACCCTTGATTGGCTTGATTAGTCTCAACTTGTGCTAGCAAGGTAAGAGCATCCTAGAGCTCTTCATGAGTCGGTTGTTCCTCGGGTGTGCAGGCTCTTCTTCATATAGTGTTAGGCATGATCTAGCATAGCAAAGAATAATCATTAAAAGGGGAACCTTACATAACTTCAATAGCATGACATAGAATAAGAATAAGGGAAACATTTCCTAAAATATCTCATAGCCTCTTACTCATAGTTATGGTGCACAACACAACCGTGAATAAGACTCTAATCGACGTGGTATGTTGGATGTCGAGGACCATTAGCAACCTAGTGCTCTGATACCATGTTTTTCACCACCCAAGACTAGGGCCTACACATGACACGATGTATGGGGAACCCGAAGGGACCCCACTCAAGCCTCATAACTTATCATTACACATACTTAGTCACGAAAGCAATAAACCAACTTAAATTGATAGTAAAGAGGGAACATGGGGCTAAGGGACATCTTTCATATCATAAAACATCAAGAAATCTAGAGAGTCGAAGCTCATAGCATCATTACATATCTTATCTAACAACACCTCTATACATAGAACTTAGCAAGGGTGAATAGAAGCAACCGGGATCACCCTCATAGTTAACGCATGTAAAAAAAGGGAAGAGAGTTTTTATACATAACATAAGATCAAAGATGTTGTCCCCAAAATTAAGGACTCATAAACTTTCTTGAGAGTACACATACTAGCCACATGGAGGAGGAGGAAGATGAAGTGGAGTTGTGGTTCCTACATGGTAACATCATGTAGACATAGAGTATGTATTAGTACGTTTGAATGTACTAAGTATGTAGGATGCAATGATACAATAGATAGACGTTATTAAAAAAATGCATAATTAGGCAATAGATAAACATATATCGATATAACATGCATGAATGATACTTGAAGTAAAAATGCTTGTATATAGAACATATTACATGTGTAGGAATAAAACATTATTGTAGACCAAGCAAAACTAGTACTTGGAATCTGAGGTAGACCTCCCCTTAGAAGTGATTGAGGAATCAACCTCTCAATTAGTTGATGGACATGACCAGCCTCCATTAGAAGTGATTGAGGTATCAACCCTTCAATTGGTTGATAGCTTACCACCCTTATCTTAGGTGATTGAGGTATCAACCCCTTAATTGTTTGACGAACATAACCACCTTCCGCCAGAAGGGATCAAGGTATCAACCCTTAATTGGATAATGGCTTACCATCTCAATCTGAGGCGATTGAGGCATCAAATCTCAATTGCCTATGGTTAACTCACAGCACAATAGATGCTTCTCATGAAATCAACACATACATATCATCCTTTAATCGTTATAAAGTCACTAAACTCATATGATAAGCATTAGGCCTCCAACAATCAAGAACCATAATCTGGACATTTTATCAAGCACTTGGTGGATGTATAATATTAGTGTAAAATTATGAAATTTAAGAGCGAAATCATGAAAGAAAATATAATGTAAAACCACCCTCTAACACTTGGTAATACCATTGTACAATATACCTGTCACCAAATCTCTAGATAGATCTAAGATTCATAGCTCAAAACATGCTTAAACAGTCACACTTTTAAGAAACCCCAATATAGTTCATAGTCTAATTCATAGTAAGTTAGACCCATATGTAAATTAATTTAGAAACATGACATTTATGTTAAAAGGAAGCTTGGGCACCATGGGTAAAAGGACCCAATGGTTGAAACCTACATACCTTAGCTTTGGAGAATTATTTGATGAAGATTTGAAATGGAGACTTGAAGCTGAGTGAAATCCTTAAGATCTGGATGAGTTTTGGCACTTTAATTTTGGGGTGAACTATTTGTCTAAGTATTTGAGAGAGTATTGGGGAATGTATTGTATGATATGAAGGTGAAATATGGGTAAGTATAGGTGTTTTGCATGCACAGGAAGACTTAGTCCTAAGGCGCAAAGCCGAAAGGACTTAGACTGGAACAAGAAAACTGGCCAAAAAAATTCACCTCTTCACGCCCCTGGCGCGTCGCGCCTGGGGCGCACTTGGTCACTAGAATTCGCAAACTTTGAATTTTTGAATTTAGCTATGATTGCTATAAAATATGGGTTAGACCCATGCACCACTATATTTTTCCCTTTGATCAAAAATATGAAGTTGAATTTTGATATCATCCACGAATTTTGACATATATGGAAATTACGATTCTGGTCACTTTCGAGGCACATTTTCGAGCACTATTTAGGGTCGTTTCACTTAATCTTGGAGTTTCTTGAATAAGAACTTGAGGAGAACTTGGGGCTTGACTTGGTTTTTTTGAACTGCAACAAAACTTCTTAAAAATCTTAAGAATGGTTAGAGAATTTGATGAAAATTAGATAGGAATTTGATAGTTGCTGATGAGTTTTTAGGGCTAAAAATAGCTAAAGAATGAGGTATTCCTGCATATATAGGTATTGGGTTCTTACCGAATTGCCCTAGAGTAAAAGGGGATTTTTTAAAAAAAGTTTTGAACTAGTGCGTGCCTGGTACACATCACAGACAACTACTGTTTTTGCGAAGTTTCGCCAAAAACTTATTCTCTTGGCATGGATAAAGTATGCCTTGTAGTTACTCGTTCTCCCACCCAATTTTTCAAAATTCTGCCCGAATTTTGAGATATTAGACATATGTAGCATAGGGTCTTTCCGAGCTATGTGGAGGGGTGTTTAAGTATCCCCGATTTGAGATATAAGGGAATTACGATTATGGAGAATTCCTAGGAAAGTGTGGCGCATTTCAATAAGGGGGTCAAATAATTTTTACTCCCACTTTCCACATAAATTCTATAAAAACCCGACGACCCTTACCCTAGAATATTTTGATCACCACTATCCCACCACCAACTAATTTTCTTGCAAGGTTTTCTGGCCACCTATAGAAAACCTAGGACTTACCCTCCTCAGCTCCTCCTGAATATTTACATCTTTTTTCTCAAATTCGATAAGTTACAGGTCTTAAAATCTTTTAAATACTCAAATTGATGTGATTAGGTTGAAAGTAATTGATGGGCATGGTAATTTGATCTGTGTTGGTTCAAGTCAATGGTGGCTATTGTATGTGCTTAGAATTTATTTGTGAATAATATTTTGACAATGCTTGAATAGGGTTAAAAGCTGAAAATGCGTATGTGGCCATGTTTTGTGTATTCGAATAAGGTTATATGAAAATCGTGTTGTCATATGTCGTTTGAACTGAATAGACTATATTGCTTGAAAAATGATATGTGATTACATGTGTGTGACTTGATGTTTAAACATTCAAATAGGGTTCGCTTGCTTTATAAAGATGTAAAATGAGATTTGATGGGGTCGAATGTAATAATTGCATGTGGGGTAGTGGGAATTTGTGAAATCATGTGGGGGTGCATAATTTGTCGCTTCGGTGTTGATTTGAATGTTAAAAATGGAGTTTTGAGAACCCGTTTGATAGATTTGGAAACCCAAATTTATGGACATTTCACATTATGAGGGTCTTTTATGGCCTATTGAACTTTCCACGAGCCGTAGTTGCCCCTTATATGAAATTCCAGAAACATGAAGTTTATAGGATCCAATTAGATGAGACCTTCTGTGGGTTTAGTTCATTCTAAAACTCGTACATAGGTCCAGTGATCCCTGCCTGTAATAATTCAAAACTAGAACACATCTACGACTTAGTCTATGACTCGTTGAATATTCTACGAGTCATCCCGGGTCTCGTAGGTGCAATTTTAGTAGCAAAATTTAATGCACTCTATTTGCATGAGGGCCTTATATGGCTCGTAGTTTTTATACAGCTCATAAAAATGCCTTCGTAGACCCATCTGTAGACATTTTAAATATGTTTTTACTTTTCATTTCCTTACCTATGGAAGTAATATTATTTGCTAAATGTGTGTGTTTTAGGTACTATGGCCCTAAGAGCTAGGACAAATGAGAATATGGCCATGCAATAGAGACTATGAAATAAGACCTTGGAGGATCAGGGAACCTTTTAGGCTGGTGGATCACTAGAGGAGCTCAGTGTCCAGCCTGAACTAGACGCCGAGCGACCACAGACACGGGAAGCCACTAGACATGCGGGCAGCCTAGACAGGCTATCGTTGTTCTCTCTCCCCAGTATGAAGAGGGAGGTGACAAAGTACCACTTCTATTCAAATGACACCGTCCAGAGAGGAGTCCAAGTCTGGATCCATCAACGAGTCAGAGACAGAGTCCTCTGTAGCACCTCAGATATCACCATTACCTCCAGATACTTTTTTAGCCGGTTGTGCATTGAGGGAATTAGGCCATCTACGTAGAGGGCATAGAGAAAAACAAGAATAGCCTACTAGCTCATCTTATTTTGAAGGAGCCCCGCATTACTACTTCGGGAATGGACAGTTTCCCTGGCCTTCAGGACACTATCACCATATACAAGCCCCAGTACCTTGTAAGACCGTCAGGGAAGTACTCCCCAGCCATGGGTCAAGAGTTTTTTGCATCCTATGCCATCACCATTCTCAGATCTCTATTATTGCTAATATATTTTGACTGATGACTAATTGCAAGAAAGCATTAATAAGGAAACAATCTGGCTAGGTAACGACTTGGAAGAATCTATCAAGGAAATCTTAATAGAGGCACCAAGAGCACAATTATCAGAAGAAATGAATCTAATACTAAGGAAGAAAGTAAAACCAATCAAGAAGATCAATCAAACAAAATCAAATATGGAGCAATCAAAGAATCAATCAAGCAAGAAAAACAAATCGAGAGCATCAAGGAAATCATTCATGCAAAGAGAAATAGTTTGGAGCAATCAAGGAAATCAATCAAGCAAAGGAAAACAAATTTGGAGGAATCAAGGAAAACAATCATAGAATCAAACAAATAGGAATCCAACACTTATGAGGAAACAACATAAAAAAAAGGAAATACAATGAACTGCACCTGGAAGCAACAGTACCAACAATAGTAGCAAATCAATCTACATCCTATGACTATGGAATAGAAGGAAAGAAATAAATCGAAAGAGATTGAGAATAAATCAAGAACAAATCTAGAATCAATCAAATATCTCAATCAAGAAGGAGCCAGCAAATCAAGAATAAATCAAGCGACACTAAGAAGGAAGGAATCAGTAATTCAATAAACAAAGATTGAGTCAAGGAAATAATCAAGAAAAGAATCTACAAGATCAGAAAATCAAGTGGATGAGCAAATTCAAAGATTTGGAAGGATTCTTATCAATAAGCCTTCAACCTTATTCTTGGATAGAGGACTCATCGCTACCTTAATCCAAGGATTAATTCCCTTGGAATACCATCTCTTATACATAAAAGGAGGAATCAAGGACATCTCTAAGCATACAAGCCTACTGTCTTCAAGACCATCTTCAAAACTCTTCATCCTTAAAAAATTCATTCTAATCTTTAGTTTTACTACGAAAAACAAAAAGAGAGAGAAAAGAAGAAAAAAAATTGAAAGAAAGGATTGTATCAAAAGAAAAAGGAAAAAATAAAATATTAAAAGTAGTAGATGAAGTTTTAAATTTCTTGTAACCACCTCTTTTGAAGGCTTGAAGTTATTTACTTGCAACCCAAGGGGACTAATGTAGGATTCCCATTGAATCTGAACCAGTACAAATATCTTGTGTTGATCTTCCTTTTACACTTTTTAATTTCTGCAAACTGTCTTACTGTTATTTCTAGTCAACTATCACTTAAGTTAGTTGACTAACTGCCAAACAACTTTACATAAAAAGGGAAGAAAATTCAATTCACCCCCTTGCACTTTGACTCTCTTCCCAAGAAGAAAGAAGCCCCACACTCATCCCCGGTTGACACATACATGGGTGAGGGGCTGATAGCTGAATATATCAAAGACTATTATCGTCGGATATTATTTGGGCATGAGCTCCCAGCCCCCAGATATACAACATAGTTCGATAGGAGATTGAGGAAGACTAGGGATAAGGCCCGTATGAGAGACCCGGCCCGCAGGGCCTGTGTGATAAAATCGATTGTCGACCATATCGCATAGAAGGGCTAGGACCATGAGTGTATAGCTACTTTACCGAAGCCTATCGTTGTAGGCTTCACTTAACTTCACCGGCAAATTTTGCTGGGTTGTAGTTAGATCACAGATCAGTAATACACTAACACAAGACTGTGTTATATTGGTTATAACTTCGCTAGCTATGAGATTGACTTGGCCCACCTCATTGCGGAGTAGATACATGAAGCGGCTATAAAGAGGTCCACCTCTATCCCCTTCCCGTGCCGGATCTATAGAATTTATATAGAGTCAGGGGTAGAGATACTACATCATCTGGACTCATTAATCGAGGTTTAGTGGACCCTATATTCTAGCAAGATCAAGACTGACGATAATTCAATGTCCCTCTAATAATCACTATGCCCTCCATCTCAGATGCCAGAGACATTTGTTATGATGCGATCGCCTGAGCCTCCATCCACCACCACTGCAACTGCTACCATAGTTGAGAGGCCTCCGTAAACTGAGGTTGATGAGGAGAGAGCACCCATGACTACTACTACCCTAGAGGTCGTGCCCACATAGACAACACCTGCTGGCATGGTGTATACATCAACAACTTCTATTCAAACCATGGTGCACAGGTTGGCCAACATTGAGTAACAACTGACTCAACTATTACAATAGATTAGGCCATGGGTCTTCTAAGCTATTTCAGATGTTGAGGCTCGCATGTGGGCATTTGTGGTGGCTGCTATCCAGGAGAGATTTACAACCATGGACAGTCGCATAAATGCATTTTAGAGGTAAGTCTAGTAGAACCTCAGCTCTGCACTGCGAGGAGATGTGACGGCGATCCAGATGGAGATCAAGCAACTCTGTGCTAATATGACAGTTGCATTGGCAACACTAGTCACATTCCCACTAGCCCGTCCCTCAGAATTGGTGGTTGATTTTATTTGCTCTCCAGGATGCATCACTCACTTCCCTCAAGAAGAGGCCCAACATTAATGATCAGAATACAGTGAGATGGCAGGTAGGGATGACAGAGGAGCACGAGTTTGAGCTTCCCAGGATATACTCTATGCGGGATAAAGAGATGAGGTAAGCTCATGAGCTAGATAGAGGGAGGAGTGTTAGACCCTCCAGGAAGGTTGAGGGTGGCCAGGCTCAACAAAGTACCAGTACTTAGGCCCCCAATTATGTTCCTTTTGACGCATATACTTTAATATGTTATGTTGTGCATTGAGGACAATGCAACTCTTTTTTGAAATGGTGTGGATAGTTTTAGGTCTCAGTGAAGTCTGAGAAGCCTTAGCCTATAATTATCCCAAATTTTGAATCCTAGGGGTTTTCTTGCGTATGTTCTTTTTTCCCAAGGATATTTACTTTCTGTTAAACCAACATGTTTAAAATGTGTAGGTAGTATTAGTAGCATGGAGTACTGATGTCTTTTGCATATGTTTGTTTTTTTGTGAAAAATGATACCCACCAAAATGTGTATTAGTTAGCCTTGATGGCGACAATGTATGTTTGATTGTTGACAGTGCTTGTTCTGATAAGTGAGGACTAATTGTGATGAAAGGCATGAACTAAGAGTCTTTATTAATAGTGTAATCAGTGCTATAAGTGTGTGAGCTTTCATTACTAAATTCTTATACAGAGTTTGAATTCGGAACTAGCTCTATTACTTTGACTTAGACTGTATCTTAATTGATTAGAAAAGGAATCTTAGGTCATTGTTCATACTAGTCTACTAAGCCTAAATAACAAACCAAATGTGTAATATACCCATTGATAGCAATGTTTGAGCCTTGCATATACGAGTTTCTTTGTAAAACCCTAAGTTGCCTAGCCTTGTGAAATATAAAATCCTGAAATTGGCCCCGGTCCTTCCTTGAACATTGTGCACCTTGATTGAGGCAAAAAGCTTAAGTTAATGGTGGCTACAAAAATTGGCCCTTATTCCTAGGTTCTATATTGTGCACCTCAACTCAGGCCAAAAGCCTAAGTTGAGGGTGGCTGGTGTAAGGGTAAACACAGAAAATAAGGTGGAAGCTAGGGATACATGCAAAAAGGAACAAAAATATGTTCCAGATAGAAGAAAAATGAGTGGATATGTGACACCCAGTAACTCCATGCTCTCATGTATCCATGTTTGAAGCCTCATTTGTTTAGGTGGGGAGTGTGTTAGGGTTAAGGGAGACTTCTACTGCATAGACGAGTTCAAGACTTCCCCATGCTTTGCGTTTTGAGTGTTGGTTTATGTATAGGTCAAATTTGAATTAGCATAACTTTTAGCACCCATGGAACTGGATGACCTATGAGATCTCAAATGAAACCCCTTTGATTTAACTTTCCAATGCACTTGATTTCACTTCATTCCGAGTTCAGATGGAGTTACAACCATTTTCATGAGACCCTCCCGTATAGTGATGTCACACGAACACATAAACGGGCACTGAGGCTTTGGAAGAGCCGTTTAGACTATCTTAAGTTGGAAAATACTATTTTTGGCCTAAGGGATGGGACACAGCTAGTGGCACGGGCCATGAGGCTTGCCACTGACTGTGTGGCTAGCCATGGGAGTGTGCAAGTGGGGCC
The DNA here is from genome assembly GCA_011800125.2 of Solanum clarkiae. Classification (NCBI taxonomy): domain Eukaryota; kingdom Viridiplantae; phylum Streptophyta; class Magnoliopsida; order Solanales; family Solanaceae; genus Solanum; species Solanum clarkiae. Next base: position 65,888 of record JAABOM020077279.1, on the reverse strand, counting down.
TAATGGGCATGAGAGGAAGTTCTTCACTTAGTGTAGTTCCACGTCCATCCTTACGGGCCATGGAAAGCCTTACGAGCCATGGTCCATGTCATGGGGGCCTGGAAACATTTGTTTCTCTCTAAGTGTAGCTCCACGGGCCACTACACGGACCGTGTAGCACAATATGGTCTGTGGAAGCTCTCGTCAAAGCAACGATGATGCTAACTTTTTCCAAGTGTCCCAACATCCAAATTTTCAACTAAGTATCATCTCACAGGCACTCCACACGACCCGTGGAGTACCATACGACCCGTGAGTACCACATGACCCATGTAACCTCAAGTGAGGTGACACTTTGTCAATTTTTTTCTCTGTTTCATTAATGGAATTTTCATAAGTTCTATTTATTCTAATATTTTTTTGGACTTATAATGCTAACTTAACCTCCCCCAAAGACATAAACCCTATTTCAAAGGATCAAGTCATGACTCCCCACTCGAATGCACTCTAAAATCCTCTCAAAAGACTCTACCAAAATCCCAATACAAATTTAAGGAAACTCAAGAATAAACTTTGGATTCCAAGACCCCATTCCAAGCATCAATTCTTTCTCAACTCAAATTCAAGAAACTCAAGGTCTAAGGTTTGTTAGCTTCAACCATTGGGTTCTTTCAACCATGGTGCCTAATCTTCCCTTTTATGAAAATAGCATGTTTCCAAATTGTGTTGCTTATGGGTATTACTCATTAGTGATTATGAACCTATACTACATTGGGTTTAGTGAATATTTGATTGGAAATACTTATTTGCTCATTTTAAGTCTATACCATGAGATGATTTGCCTATTATGACTATGCATGTTTTGAGTTACGGAACTATGACCTATTATGATATTTGATGGGGATTTTCAATGTATTTCACATAAGGGTTTTACCAAGTGTTGGTGGGTTGATTTACATTGATTTTTTTCACATGATTTCACTCTTGAATTGCATGATTTTACACTAGCATAATACGCCCACAGAGTGTTTGGTAAAATGTTCATTTTTGTATTCTTGAGTTATTGATGATCCATTACATAACCTATGACTTGAATAACTTTATGATGATGAAAGGAAGGTATATATGTCTTGACTTCATGAAAAGTATCTATAGTGTTGTAAGTTGACCATACCTTGTTGAGGTGGTATCATACCTCAATCACCATGGATGGGAGTGTGTGACATCCATCAACCTAATTGAGTGGTTAATACCTCAATCACCAAGGATGGTAGAGTGTAACAACCCTCAACAAAATTGAAGGGTTAATACCTCAATCACCATGGATGGTAGGGTGTGGCAATCATCAACCAAATTGAGTGGTTGATAACTCAATCACCATAGATGGTAGGCTGTGACAACAATCAACCAATTCAAGGGTTGATACCTTAATCACGATGGATGATAGGGTGTGACAACCATCAACCAATTGAGGGGTTGCTACCTCAATCACCATAAATGGTAGTGTGTGACAATCATCAACCAATTGAGGAGTTAATATCTCGATTGCGTTTCCAAGGGGATGGCAGGCCTTGGACTCTATAATGATAGTCTCTTAGTACACATGTAATATGTTCTATATAAGCATATTTACTTCAAGCATCTTTCATGCATGCCATATTGTTACTATGCTCATCCATTGCCTATATGCACACATTTGTGTTATCTTGCAAATCTCTTGTTGGATTGCATCCTACATACTTAGTACATTCAAACATACTAAAACATACCCTATGCCTACATGATGTTACCATGTAGGAACAAGAGCTCCACTTCATCATCTTTCTCCATGTGGCTAGTACTACATTCTCAAAGCAAGTTTTGTGAGTCCTCAACTCTGAGGATGATATCTTTTGATCTTATGTTATGGAAAGACTCTCTTTATCTTATTCTATGCTTTTGACTATGAGGGTGAGCTCGAAAAGTTGTCTTGGCGCCTGCTCAATTCTATGTTTAAAGGTGTTGTTGGACAAGTTATGTAATGATGCTATAAGCTTTGACTGTCTTGCCTCTTGTATCTTTTAAGATATTAAATACTCCTTTAGTCCATTCCCCCTTATTTTTATTCTCAATTTGTTGTTATTTTTGCGACCAAGAATGTGTCATATATTAAGAGGCTTGTTTGGGGTCCCTTCGGGTTCCCCATTCACCGTATCACGTGAATGCCCTAGACTTGGGTCATGACAAACATGGTATCAGAGCACTAGGTTATTAGTGGTCCTCAGCATCCAATACACCGAGTCGATTAGTATCTTATTAATTATTGTGAAGCGCGACACGACTATGAGTAAGAGGCTATGAGGCGTTTTAGGAAATGTTTCACTTCTTCATGATCTATGTCATGCGGTGGAGCTAGGTCCTCTAGGGATTATTACTAATTTCTAACTGTTTTATTTTGTAATATGTCTCAGGCCACTCAGGACGGCGATATATCAAATGCAGAGGTTCGCAGAGCTCTATGGGTATTGGCCAAGACCGTGACTGCCCAGCTCAACCGATCAATGGGTACCCTTGAGAACTTCAATGATAAGAGTGGAAAGGGAAAGGCCAAGAGAGACCAAATTGGAAGGTAGGCATCCATATGCCAAGCTCGTGGGAAATGGTGGACTGACTCATCCTAGATGCCCAAGCTGTGGGAGGAAACACAATGGCACATGTTTGAGGAACACGGGTACATGCTATATGTATAGTAAAATGGACCACAAGATGGTTGATTGACCATATGCTCGAAAAAGGAGGCCACAAGGGTAGTCTCCAAAGTGCTAAGGGTAAGCGTCTCCAACAAGATCACGAATTTTGAGGCCAAAGATCCTCTAATGCTCCAAACAAGAGGCTTGTTATTGAATGAATAGTTAACCTGAGGTTCCAAGGTAGCAATAATGGGGTGAGTTTTCTGAAATGTCCAAAATGTGAAAAGCATCATCATGGAAAATGCTTAAAGGATTCAAATATGCATTATGGGTATGTAAGACTTGGTTATAAACTTGTTGATTGCCCTTATGTTCAAAGTAAGGGAAAGGACCATCGTCCTCAAGGTCATCAAGGTGGCGCTCCATGGAATAATAAATTTTATGATCTTCAAGGGAGGCAAGGAGCCCATAAGTGATGGAGGAGAAGTTTATGCTAAGTAAGAGAAATGTGAGTTTTGGTTGCAACATGTTGCCTTTCTAGGTCATGTGGTGTCAGGGGATGGTATTAAGGTGAATCCTAAGGTGGCAGAGGTGATTAGAAATTGGTCAAGACCTTTGACCCCATGAATATTAGAGCTTCTTGGGCTTAGTAGGTTATTACTGGATATTTCCGAATGGGTCCTCTTCTATTGTTTCTCCTTAGACTAAGTTGACCCAAAAAAGGCTAAATTTGTGTGGACCAGTAAGTGTGGAAGGAGTTTCCAAACTTTGAAGGATAAGCTTATGTCCGCTCCCGTTTTGTCATTATCGAAAGGGTTAGAAGAGTTTGTTGTGTATCGTGATGCCTCAAGAATTGGTTTGGGTTATGTTCTGATGCAAAATGGTAAGGTGGTAGGTGCATGAAAAGAATTATCCTACCTATGATCTTGAACTGGTCATGATGGTAATTACTTTGAAAAATTTAACGTCAATGTTTGTACGGGGTGCATGTTAATGTGTTCACCGACCATAAGTCTCCAATATGTGTTCACTCAAAAGGATCTTAACTTGAGACAAAAAAGGTGGTTAGCGCTCCTTAAGGATTATGATGTGAGTATATATTATCATCCTGATAAGGCTAATGTTGTGGTTGATGCTTTGAGTAGGGTGTCTATGGGTAGCCTAACTCATGCCAATGATAGTGGTAAGGAGGTGTCTAGTGAAACTCCTTACACTTACCTAGGAATGCCCCCATAATAATAATTCCTTATATCTCAAATCGGAGATATTTAAACACACCTTCACGTAGCTCAAAAAGACCCTATGATGCATTTTCTTTCAATATCTCAAAATCCATGCAGAATTTTGAAAATCTGACCTCATATTCTTGTATAGAGGAAACAATTATGTAGGGAAATAAGTACCTATAAATTATACTTTGTCCTTGCAAAGAAAAATAAATTTTGTTGAAACTTTGCAAAAGCAGTAATTGTCTGCGATAGGTTCGCGATGCAGACCTGATGTGGATTAGTTCAAAAATTTTCAAAATTGTTCTTTACTCCATGGAAATAGGGTAATAAACATATACCTATATACATGAAAATCCCTCGTTGCCAATCCATTTTGATCCCTAAAAACCAATAAAAAATCTCTTAATTCCTCTCTAATCTTCATCAAATTCTCTGCCTATTCTCAAGGTTTTAAAGAAATCTTATTGGAATTCAAGGAAACCAAGTCAAGCCTCAAGACCTTGTCAATATTCAAGTGTTCCAATCTCTTTCCAGATCGAAGGATTTCATTCAAGCTTCAAGTCTCCATTTGAAATCTTCTTCAAGAAACTCTCAAAAGTCAAGGTATGAGGGTTTCTTTCAAGGGTTCCTTTCACCCATGATGCCCAAGATTCCTTTTATCTAAAATTGCATGATTTAAAGTTGATTTACTCATAGGTCTTACTTATTGAGAAATTTTCTGCGCACCATGTTGGGGTTTATGAAATGATGATTGCTTTAGCATTTTTTGAGCTATAAAGCTAAGATCTAATGTAAGATTTGAACAAGGGTTTTGATGTATATTGCATGATGGTGTTACCAAGTATCTATTTAAGGTTTTACATTGAATTTTGTAGCATGATTGCACTCTTGGATTGCATGATTTTACACTAATATTATACACCCGCCAAGTGTTTGATAAAATGCCTATTTAAGGATTCTTTGAGTTTTAATGATCTATTGGTTGAGTTATGATTCAAGTGACTCTATGATCATTATGAGCTTTCTAAAGTTATATTTAAATCATGAAAATGTTGATGATGTTGTATGGCCGGATGAAGCCCCCATCTTAAGATTATACCTCTTGTGAGCCTTTGATGTTCAAGTTAATGAAAGGGTAATATTGATGATGACTCATTCTTATGATTGAAGTTAGGCTCACTATTTGAGGTCAATGATGCTAAGAGCTACTCATGCCATGTCTCTATGTTTATTGTAATTTATTAAAGTATGATTATCTTATATATTCTATGGGATTAGACTTAGAATCGAGTAGACTAGAGGCGAGTCCCCAAGTCCTAGAACTACGTGCCACCATAGGTGAAGGGATTATAGGAGAGTCTCCAAATCTCTAAGAGGCGAATACCCTAAATAAGAGGGCTTGAGGCGAGTACCTAAGTCCGGGCTTGAGGCAAGTACCTGAGTCCAAGAACTAGAGGCGAGTACCTGGTTCACATAAAGCTTAGTGGATCCACTAAGGAATTAGGAGGTTCACCCTAGCAAGTAACTTCCCCTTTTTTTGTGTAGGGTTGACATGGGATTCCAAGTTGTAGCTCGCTTAGTCTTATGTTATGTTGGTTGAAGTTTCTTCCCACACTTAAATTATGTTCTATGTAAGATTAATAATTTGCAAAGTATGATTTACTTAAGCATTTATCATACATGCCATATTGTTATTATGCTATCTATTGCTCATAATTATGCATTTTTATTGTGATGGTTATCTCTTGTTGCACTACATCTTACGCACTTAGTACATTTAAGAGTACTAATATATAATCTATGACTACATGATGTTGCCATGCTGGATGTGGAGCTCTATTTGATCATCCTCCTCCTCCACATGGCTAGACTGGTTGTTCAAGTTAGCTTTTGGTGAGTCCTCATTCCCGAGGACAATATCTATTTCTATCATGCTTACGCTTAGACTATATCTTGTATATTTTGGAGTACATATTGTCATTACTATGATAGTGAGCATGGTTGCGTGTCTTGGCCCCCGGTCGTATCTATGTAGTAGAGGTGTTATTGGACATGTGTTGTATCTATGCTATAAGTCTTCTCTCTTGTTTCTTGATATTTATGATATGGAAGTTTACCCTTAGTCCCAGTTCCCCTTAGTCATGTTTATCTCTTATTGTCATTTTAAATGCTTTTGCAATCAAGGATATATGTTTATCTCTTATTGTCATTTTAAATGCTTCTGCAATTAAGGATGTGTAATGATATGGTATGAGGCTTGCTTGGGATCCCTTCGAATTTCCTATTTTCCAGTTATGTCTATGACCTAGGTGTAGGTCTTGATAGGTAGAGAGGTCCATTGGTTGGCTAGGTTGGGGATTAAGTGGGAAGAGGTCAAAAATGGTGGTGTAGTGGTGGTTGGTGTTCTAAATCTTCGTTGGTTGAGGAGGTAAGGTAAAGCAAGATCTTGACCACACCTTGTTAGAGTTGAAGAACTTGGCGAAAGATGGTAAGGTGGAGGTTTTCTCCCAAGGGGGAGATGGTGGCTTTAGTACCAAATAGGCTACGTGTGTATAAGATTAAAAGTTGAGCTCAAGGGATGAGGTTCCTCATAGGGAGTTTAGTAGAATTGGTAAGGTGGACTATGATTTGGAATTACGCAGTGATAAGGGTATGTTTCATCCAGTCTTCCATGTATCTAAGTTGAGGAAATGTGTGGCTGAACCAAGTTTCATTGTTTCTTTGGATGTTGTGGGTGTGATAGAAGATAATTTGACTTATGAAGAGGTTCTAGTAGAAGATTTGGATAGACAAGTGAAGACGTTGAGGAGAAAGGATGTGACTTCTATTAAGGTCTTTAAGGGGAATAAACAAGTTGAAAGTGCTACATGGGAAGCCGAGGCAGACATGCAAAATTATTATCCGTATCTCTTTCATTCTACTCAGGCCTAGGAAACTAATCTAAGTCCCATGTGTGATTTCAAGTCTTAACTTTTGTCCCTTATGTCATTTTCATGCATTCATGTTTATGTTGGCAAGATTATGGTGATTTTTGATGTTCATGTTGAGACATTTTGAAAAATAATGTTTTAGTGCATTTGTTGCATCCCTGTTGGGCTAAAATCTTCATGATTACTCTGCTTGTGTACATTTCTTTAATGTTTGGGGATTAATGTTCCCATGGGGTAGATATTGTGACACCTCGTAACTCTATGCTCTCATGTATCCATGTTTCATGCCTCGTTTGTTTAGGTGGGGAGTGTTTTAGGGTTGAGGGAGACTTCTAGTGCTTAGAAGAGTTCAAGACTTCCCCATGAGTTGAGTTTTGGGTGTTGGTTTATGTAAGGGTCAACTTTGAATGAGCATAACATTTAGCACACATAGAACAGGATGATTGACAATAAGTCAAATGAAAGCCCTTTGAGTTAGTTGTCCAACGCATTTGATTTTACCGCATTCAGAGTCCGGATGAAGGAGTTATGACATTTTCGTGAGACCCTCTAGTGCAATGATGTCACAAGAACACCTAAATGGGCAGTGAGGCTTTAGACGAGTCATGTGGACTGTCTTGAATTGGAAAAGGCCATTTTTGGCCTAAGGGATGGGGTACGGCCAGTGGCACGGGTCGTGTGGCTTGCCATGGGAGTGTGAAAGTGATGCCTAGTGGGCGTTGGAGGAAGTTATTGACTAACTATAGTGCCATGGCCATCCTCACAGGCCGTGGCAAGCCTCACGACCCATGTGCAGCTCCACGGGCCACCCCACAGACTGTTTAGAACCTCACAGCCTATGGAGGATCTCGTCAAAGCGGTGATGACGCTAACTTTTTCTAAGAGTCCCAACTTCCAAATTTTTGACTAAGTATCATTTCACGAGCACTTCATACAACCCTTGGAGTGCCACACAACCTGTGTAACCTCATGTGAGGGGACACTTTGTCAATGTTTCTCTCCGTTTCATTAATGGCATTTTCATAAATTCTATTTCTTCTAGTGATCTTTTTTGGACGTCTAATGCTATCTCAACCTCCCCAAAAGATCTAAACCCTACCTCAAAAGATCAAGCCATCACTCCCAACTTGAATACACTCTAAAATGCTGTCAAAAGACTCTACAAAAATCCCAATACAAATTCAAGGAAACTCAAGAATAAGTTTTGGATTCCAAAGCCCTATTCCAAGTTTCAATTTTCTCTCAACTCAATTTAACAAACTCAAGGTCTAATATATATGGGTTTCAACCATTAGGTCCTTTCACTCATGGTGCCTAATCTTTCTTTTTATAAAAATTACATGTTTTCAAGTTGTTTTACTTATGGGTATTACTCATTAATGATTATGAACATATATACTACATTGGAGTTTCATGAATGTTTGATTACAAACACATGTTCACTGATTTTATGTCTATATGATGAGATGATTTGCCTATTATGATTATGCATATTTTGAGCTATGGAACTATGACCTATTATGATATTTGATGGGGTTTTTTAATATATTTCAAATGAGAGTTTTACCAAGTGGTGATAGGTTGACTTACATTGATTTTTCTCACACGGTTTCACTTTTGAATTGCATTATTTTATACTAGCATAATGCACTCGCCAAGTATTTGAAAAAATTGTCAAGTTTTGGATTCTTGAACTATTGATGATCCATTGCATGATCTATGACTTGAATGACCTTATGACGATGAAAGAAAGGTATATATGTATTGATTTCATGAAAAGTATCTATACTGTTGCATGTTGAACGCACCTTGCTGAGGAGGTGTTATACCTTAATCACCATGGATGGTAGGATATGATAACCATCAACCGAATTGAGGGGTCAACACCACAATCACTATGGATGGTAAGTTGTGACTACCATCAACCAAATTGAGAGGTTGATACCTCAATCACCATAGATGGTAGGGTGTGACAACCATCAATCAAATTGAGGTGTTGATACCTCAATCACCATGGATGGTAGGGTGTGATATCCATCAACCAAATTGAGAGGTTAATACCTCAATTACCATGGATGGTAGGGTATGAAAATCATCATCCAATTGAGGAGTTGATACCTCAATCACCACGGATAGTAGGGTGTAACAACCATCAACCAATTGAGGGGTTGATAACTCAATCACCATGGATGGTACGGTATGACAATTATCAACCGATTGAGGGGTTGATACCTCGATCGCGTTTCCAAGAGGGTGCTAGGCCTTGGACTCTATAATGATGGCCTCTTACTACACATGTAATATGACAGTGTTGGTAGGAAGAATGTGTAGATAAACATAATGTCAAGGAGGGTCTTTAGTCACTATATGAAACCACCCCAAAAAGTACCCAAAATGTGTCACCAAAGCATGCGAAATCAAAATTTTGATATATCTGAAATTCATATGTTATTTTGAAAATCCAATCTCATATTCTTGTTCAGTGGAAAAAATTGAGTGGAAAATGGCTCTAACCTGAATTTTAGAGCATCCATATCAAATTTCAAAAATCACAAAAACGCAATTTAGGAGGGTCAACTTTAAAGGAGAATATCTATTAGCACACAAAGAAATAGGTAACCTAGGACCTATCCAATTAAAGCGAATTAGCTTTCCAATGCACTTGGTTTCTCCTCATTACGAGTTAGAATGAAGAATTTAAGCCCGTTTTCATGGAACTCGTTTGTGCAGAGATGCAAATTCTGGTGAGTAATCCGCGTTGCTTCCGCGGCGTGGACCAATGTTACTTTGGTACCTTTTCTTTCTTTGGTCCAAGACTTTCAAGTCTTGGGACTAAGGGTTCCCATACTTGAAAATACATATACTTAGCCTTATTTCACCCTCATATCACTCTAACCATTCCCCTATACTCAACAAAACACTTAGACAAATATTTACTCCCAAATTCGTCTCAAAACCCTTATCGGGAACTAAGGAATTCCTTCAAGCTTCAAGTCTCCATTAAAGTCTTCTTAGAGGTCAATGTATGTGGTGTTGAACCTTTGAGTCCTTCCCCTCATGGTGCATAAGCCTCTTTTTTTACTTAAATTACATGATTTAAATGTAGATTTATTTATGGGTCTTGATTATTATAAATTTCACTTTACAGTGATTTGGGGTTTATGAAAGTATGTTTGTTTTAGCATGTTTTGAGTTATAAATCATTGATTTATGTAAGATTTGAGGAGGGGTTTTGATATATATTTCTTGAGGGTATTTTCAAGGTGTTAATTGATGGTTTTACAATTGATTTTCTTTCATCATTTTACTCTTGAATGGCATGGTTTTACACTAGCACTACAAAACCTCCTAGTGTATGATAAAATGCTTTTTTAAGGATTCAAGTGACCCTTTGATGATTATGATTTTCTAAAGGTGTTATTAAGTCATGAAAATGTTGATGATGTTTTAGGGCCGAATTAAGCCCTTTTCTGAGATTATACCTCTTGTGTGCCTTTGATGTTTGATGATAATGAAAGGATGTTGTTGATGATGAACTATTCTTATGATTAAAGATAAGCTAACCATATGAGGTCAATGATGCTAAGAGCTACTCGTGCCATGTCTCTATGTCTGTTGCAAGTTATTAAAGTATGATTATTTTATATATTCCATGGAATTAGACCTATCACTAATTGGACTAGAGGCGAGTCCCCATGTCCTAGAACTACATTCCACCATAGGTAAAGAGATTAGAGGTGAGTCCCCAAATCTCTAAGAGGCGAGTACCCTAAATATGAGATCTTGAGGCGAGTATCGGAATATGGGCTTGAGACAAGTACTCGAATCCGGGCTTGAGGCGAGTACCCGAATCTAAGAATTAGAGGCTAGTATCTGATTCACACAAGACTTAGTGGATGAACTTAGGCATTAGGAGGTTTACCTTGGCAAGTAACTTTCCCCTTTCTTCCGGTATAGGATTGACATTTGGATTCCGAGTTGTAGGTAGCTTGGTCTTATGTTATGTCTGTTGAGGTATCTTCCCACATTTATATATTGTGATCTATATGAATTGAATGAATTTTAAGCATGTTTTACTTCATGCATCATTCATATATGTCATTTTGTTATTAAGCTATTCATTGCTTATTATTATTATTATTATTATTATTATTATTATTATTATTATTATTATTATTATTATTATTATTTATTTTTTATTATGATGCCTATTACTTGTTGCATTGCATCTCACATACTTGGTACATTCAAATATACTAACACATACTCTACGCCCACATGATGTTACCATGTAGGAATCGGAGCTCCTATTGATTCATCTCGTGGCTAGACAGATTGTTCAATTTTGCCTTTGGTGAGTCCTCCATTACAGGGATAATGACTATTCTCTTATTTTATGTATTAAAATTATCTTTAATTTATTATATATTTATGACCATGAGGGTGAGCCCGGTTACTTTGTCTTATCCCCCGCTAAGTATCTATGTTTAGAGGTGTTGTTGGACATGTTATGCATTGCGTTTGAGCTTTGATTCATCTATGTTATTTAAGTATTAAACTCTCTCGCCCTTAGTCTCAATTCACCTTGTTCATGTTTCTTTTGTTATTTTATATTGCTTCCAAGGATGTGTAATGATATGCTCTGAGGCTTGTTTAGGGTTCTTTCGGGTTCCCCATTCGCCGATCACATCTAGGCCCTAGGCTTGGATCGTGACAAAGATTGTATCAGAGCACTAGGTTGACTGATCCTCGAAGTCTAGTACATCACGTCGATAAGAGTCTTATTCATGGTTATATTGTGCACCACAACTATGAGTAGAAGGCTATGAGACATTTTAGGAAATATCCCCTTCTTCATGGTCCATGTCATGCTTTAAGGCTGAAATAGGGAATTCCCCTCTAGCCAATGTTCTTTGCTCTTCTATTTTCTCATGTTGATTCAAAAGAGGAATGCAAAGGAAGGTAAGTTTAATGTTTTGATGTTGATGAATCCGAGTTTCACTTTTTCTTTCATTAATTCTTTTAGTTGCTAGTGGGCTTCTTGTAAGTCCCAAGTTATAATGTGAACCTTTGGTGTTTACCTCTTAGTTGGGTATATTATTTCTAGAAAGTTCATAGGTGTTGATTCGGGTTTATATTGCATTAGGTCTTGTTTTGTGACTTGTTGGAGTTAGCATGTGGATTTTGATGTCATACTAGGGATGAAATGGTTTCATGCATGTTGTGTCTTCATGGGGGTAGGACCCATAGAACTAGATCCTGAATCTCTAATGAACTTGTCCTTGAGTGGGAGGTTGTCAAATGGTACCAAGGGAGGTAGGTCTATTTCATGACTTAAGGTATAATTGATCTCTAAAGGGTTGTATTTATCATCTTGTGAGAATTGGAGGTGTTGAACCTAAGTTGTTTTGTTTATAGAATTATTATTGGTGGTAGATGAGGCCTTGAATGTCCCTTTTTGTTATTTTAAATTTGGGGTGATATCCTTTGGTTGGACTAGCGCACCGGTTATGCCTATAAGTTTCATGAGTAAGATCTTTTAGTCCCTACTCTAATATTCTTGTGATGGTTTTGGTGATGATATGATGGTTCATTTCCCTAATGAGGAAGTGCATGTGATTCACTTGAGGGTAGTACTACAAAGTCCAAAGAAGAAAGTTGGATGCTAAATAGGAGAAGTGGGAGTTTGGTTATAAAAGGTTGCTTTCCTAGGTCATGTGGTGTCGGACGATGGTATTAAAGTAGACCCTAATAAGACGAAGGTGATTAGGGATTGGCCTATGCCTTTGAACTTTACCAGATATTAGGAGCTTCTTAGGTTTAACGGGCTATTATTGGAGCTTGTGAGTAAGTTCTCTTCTATTGCCTCTCATATGACTTAGTTGACCATATGTAAGTCCAAAGTTGTGACTGACCTTTTGAGTAAGGTGAGTTGATAGGTCTAGGAATTTCTATCTCTTGTGTGATTCCTTTTTGCTCATAGGATTCATGTATGTGCCTTGGATGGTTACGTGAGTCTATAGTGGCTAGAAAAGATCTATAGAGGTTGCCTTATGGTATCATTACATGGAGTCTTGTCTTGTGATCTTGGTTGGACTTAGTTTGAGGTGCTGGAGGTCTTAGGGTAGTTTGGGCTACTTGTATAGTATTCTTCTAATGAGTGTAGAACCCGTAAGGTTGTAATATGATGGTTAAGGATGGTCGATCTATATGGTCAACCAAAATGGGTTAGTCACTTCTCTAAGGTTGAGTTCAGGTTCGTATTTTATTCTCAAGTGTGGAGGAGGGTAGGTGATATCCTTAAGTGTCCTTTTGAACTAGGAATGATCATTTTGAATATTGGTGGAATTGTTTGGTTGGCTTATGCACTGGTAGTATTTTTGGGTTTTCTTGAATAGGGCTATAAAACCCTACCCTGATATGCTTGCGGTGGTGTCTAGTGATAAGGTATTGATTTGTTTAGAGCTTGTGAATCATTTGGGGGTAATGTTGCAAGTCTTGGAGGATGAGCTGTTGTTTGCTAAATATGATAGGTGTGCATTGTGGATGGCAAGAAGATGGTTAGAATTCTTTAAGGATTATGAGTGAGTGCGCATTATTTTTCTGCATTAAGGCTAATGTTGTGGCCGGTGCTCTAGGTAGCCTAGAAAGTGTAGATAATGGTTGCAAGAAGGAGATTAGTGGGATCCATTGGTTGGTCAGATCAGAAGTAGGTTAAAGGAAGTTGAGCATAGTGGTGTAGCATTCTTGATGGTTCCATATCTTCTTTGGTTAAGAGGTCTAGATTAGGCAAGACCTTGATTCAGCTTTATTAGAGTGGGAAGTTTTGTGTGGAAAGATAGTAGAGTGGAGGCAGTCTCCCAAGGGGGAGATGGTAGTTCGTAGCAACAAGTAGGATAGGTGTGGTTTAAGGTTGGCAATGATTTATGGTTGTGAGCCCTTTTAGAGTGCAAGGCAGTTGGTAAGGTTGCAAAGTTTTGGGATTTCCTATAGATAGGGGTTTGGTTAGTCCGATTCTCCATGTTTCTAGGTTGATGGGATGTGTTGGTGACTCTAGTGTTGTAGGACACTGTGAGATTGTGGGTAATGTGGAGGAAAAGTTGGCTTAGGGGAAGGTCCCGGAGGAGGTGTTGGATGGATGAGTGGAAAATTTAATTAATGAGGATGTGGTATTCATTAAGGCCCTGTTGAAAGGATCAAGAAGTCAAAGGTGTCTCCAAGGAAGCCGAAGTTGTCTTATGGGAGCGATATTCATACATCGTTCACTCTAATCAAGCCTAAGACAGCGACTAAGTCCTTCATCTTATTCGAAGTCCTATGTTTCCACCCCTATGTCATTAATATGCATTCATGTTTAAGTTGGCAAGTTTATGATGATTTTACACTTATGTTGAGAGTTTGAAAATGGTGTTTAAATGTAACTAGTTTTTGGAGATGTGCCTTGCATCCCATGTAAATTTTTTTATAAATCTATTAAAGTGATTAAAATTTTATGAAAACATGTGTGGTTTGAACTTTGGTTAGTATCTAACTAACTTCTAATGAAGTCATAAATGGCTAATTCTAATTTGAATCCAAATAAAAAAATTACAACAATCAGATATTTTTGAAAAACTAAATTAAATAAGTCTAATAAAGAGGATAGAGAAGAAAAAATTTCAATATATATATATCGTTCGTAAGACTTTAATCATAACAATATGTGGAAAAAAGAAATATATAGAATCAATACATAATTTTTGTGTTCTTATTGATATCTTCTCTCCAATCAGTCAAAATTCAAGAATCATCTACATCAGAACTAAAACATAAAATAAATAATACACTAGTGTTAAGTACTTCACTATTTTTTTAACTACAGAATGGAAAGGATGTCCTATGAAACAAAAAAAGATGAATTATATAGATAAAATTGATGGAATATCAAAATATATCTTAATGCTTGAAATTAAATAGTTGTAGGTTATGAAGAATACGAAAAGTATAATAGTTATGAATATGAAGAGTAACAACTGAATAAATAATTAAATATGAGAGACTTTATAAAGGATTTTTTTAATGGTATTATTATAATAAATTAACTTTGTAAGGGTATTTTGGTATTTCAACTTTCAGTTTTTTTGTTCTCACTTTTAGTAATATATAATATAATGTTACATTCTTGTTGGGCCTGATTTGTTTATCATGACACTTGTCTGGTACATTTCTTTAACATTTGGGGATGAATGTTCCCAAGGGGGAGATACTGAAACGAACCCAAAAAGTACCCAAAAATGTGCTTCAAAAGTGTGCAGAATCGTAATTTTTATATATCTTAAAATCTGTTCCTTATTTTAAAAATTCGACTTCATATTCTTGTTCAAATGGCAAAATTGACTGGCAAATGGGTCTAACTCGAATTTTAGAGCAACCGTATCAAAATTCAAAAATCACAAAAATGTAATTTATAAGGGTTAACTTTAAATGGGTATATCTCATAGCACACAAAGAACTAAGTGGCCTACAACCTGTCAAATTAAAGCTCTTTCAATTAGCTTTTCAACGCACTTAGTTTGACCTCTTTCTAAGTTCAGATGAACAATTTATGTCTATTTTCATGGAACTCATTTATGCAGAGATGCAAATTCCCGTGAGTAATTCGTGTCGCAGACCAGTGTTATTTTTGTCCTTTTTTTTTCTTCAGTCCAAGACTTCCAAGTCTTAGGCCTAAGGGTTCCCATAATTAAAAATACCTATACTATGTCTTATTTCACCCTCATATCATCCTAAACATTCCCCAATACTCACCAAAACACTTAGCCAAGTATTTAATCCCAAATTAAAGTCTCAAAATCCTCATTCGGATCTAAGGAATTCCTTCAAGCTTTAAGTCTCCATTAAAGTCTTTTTCAAGAAATTCTTCAAGGTTAACGTATGTGGTGTTGAACCATTGGGTCCTTCCACCCATGGTTCCTAAGCCTTTTTTTTACTTAAATTTTCATGATTTAAATGTTGATTTATTTATGGGTCTTGATTATTATAAATTTCACTGCATAGTGTTTTGGGGTTTATGAAAGTATAGTTGTTTTAACATATTTTGAGCTATAAGTGTTGGATCTATGTATGATATAAGGAGGGGTTTTGATATATATATTGCTTGAGGGTATTGCAAGGTGTTGATTGATGGTTTTATAATGGATTTTCTTGCATGATTTCACTCTTGAATAGCATGATTTTATACTAGCACTACACACCCTCCAAGTGTTTGATAAAATGCCTTTTTAAGGATTCATTATGTTTTAATGAACCATTGGTTAAGTTATGATTCAAGTGACCTTTTGATGATTATGAGCTTTCTAAATATGTGTTTAAGTCATGAAAATGTTGATGATGTTGTACGGCTAGATTAATCCCATTTCTAAGATTATACCTCTTGTGACCCTTTGAAATTTGATGATAATGAAAGGATAATGTTGATGATTATCAATTCTTATGATTGAAGTTAAGCTCACAATATGAGGTCAATGATGTTAACCGCTACTCGTTCCATGTCTCTATGTTTATTGTAAGTTATTAAAGTATGATTATCCTATATATTCTGCAGGATTAGATTTATCACCGAGTGGACTAGAGGAGAGTCCCCAAGTCCTAGAACTACGTGTCACCGTAGATAAAGGGATTAGAGGAAAGTCCCCAAATCTCTAAGAGGCGAGTACACGAGTCCGGGATTGAGGCGAGTACCTGAGTCCAAGAACTAAAGGCGAGTCCTCAGTTCACACAGGGCTTAGTGGATCTAGTTAGGCATTAAGAGGTCTATCTTGGCAAGTAACTTCCCTGTTTCTTCCGGTGTAGTGTTGACATCGGGATTCCAAGTTGTAGCTCGCTTGGTCTTATGTTATGTCGGTTGAGGTCTCTTCCAACACTTATCTATTATGATCTATATGAGTTTATTGAATTGTAATCATGTTTTACTTCTAGCATCATCCATACATGTTATATTGTTATTATGCTATTCATTGCTCATTATTATTATGCATTTTTAATATGATGCCTATCTCTTGTTGCATTGCATCCAATATACTTAATACATTCAAACGTTCTAATACATACTTTATGCCTACATGATGTTACCATGTAGGAACTAGAGCTCCTATTGATTCTTCTCGTGCTTAGATGGATGGTTCAAGTTAGCTTTTGGTGAGTACTCCATTCTGGGGATAATTACTATTCTCTTATGTTCTGTGTTAAAACTATCATTCGTTTATTATATACTTATAACCATGAGGGTGAGCCCAGTTGTTTTGCCTTGGCCCTCGCTAAGTATTTATGTTTAGAGGTGATGTTGGACAAATTATGTATTATGTTTGAGCTTTGACTCATCTATGTTATTTAAGTATTAAGTCTTTCTCTCCCTTGGTCCCAATTCCCCTTGTTCATGTTTCTTATGTTGTTTTATATTGCTTTCACGACCAAGGATGTGTAATGATATGCTATGAGGCTTGTTTGGGATTCCTTTGGATTCCCCACTCGCTGGTCACGTCTCGGCCCTAAGCTTGGGTTGTGACACAATGTTCCTCAAACATCACACTAAAGCCCCCCTAAGCCTATGTTACAAGCCAATAAAGTTATAAAGTGGTGCTAGTACAAATAGTCGAAGGTTATAGTGATGAGTATAGGGGAAAGCATATGGTATTGAGCATGGAATCTAAATGTCTTTTGTGAGAATGAGTGATTTTGTGTTATCCCATGTATTGAATCAGAAGATATCATCATGAGTGGGATATGAGACTTCTTTCTGTGAGGGAACTTGCATTATATTATTGATAGTATACCTATTCATTTATTGCATATTGATGATTTTCTTGCTTGTCATAGTTGTACTGTCATTAAAACGACCCTAAAAAGTGCCCAAAAATATGCCTAGGAAGTGTCTGGAATCGTAATTTTCATATATTTCAAAATTCGTGTGTGATATCAAAAATCCAACTACATATCTTTTTCAATGGGGCAAATGAAGTGGGAAATGGGTCTAACCAGGTTTTAGAGTGACCGAATTACAATTTCAATTTTTCAAGTTTGCAAATTCCAGTGAAGAATCGCTCCCTAGGCTTTTGGGTCTTGGGCCTAAGTCTTGCCATGCGTGAAAATACTTATACTTGGCCATATTTCACCTTCATATCATACAAGACATTACGTAACACTCTATCAAACACTCTATCAAGTCCCCATTTTGAATCTTCATCAAGGAATTCTCCAAAGCTAAGGTATGTTGATTTCCGACATTGGGTCCTTTCACCCACAGTTCCCAAGCTTTTATTTTACATAAATCTCTTATTTCTATGTTAATTTACTTATAGGTCTTACTTACTAAGATTTGACTATGAACTATGTTGGATTTTCATAAAAATGTGTATGTTTTAGCGTGTTTTGAGCTGTGAATCTTCAATGCATCTTGAGATTTTATGAAGGGTTTTGATGTATATTGCATGATGCTATTACGAAGTATTGGTAGGTGGTTTTACATTCGATTTTATTGAATGATTTCACTCATGAATTACATGGTTTGACACGAACATTACACAACTGTCAAGTGTTTGATAAAATGTCCGGTTATGGATTCTTGAGTTGTTGAAGGTCTAAAGCATGGCTTGTGATGTTAATGAATTTATAATAATGAAAGAAATGCATATATGTGTCATTTTCCTCTATAGTATTGTGAATTGACCAAGCCTCACTCGGCGTGTTGTAGGCTCGGGTAACCACGTTGAGGGGTTGGTACCTCGATTTCCTCGCTCAGGAGGTAGTAGGCCCGGGTAACTACATCGAGGGATTTGTATCTCGATTGCCTCACTCGAGTGGTAGCAAGCCCATGCTACCATAATTGGGGGGTATGTACCTCAAAAACCACATTGAGGGTTTGTACCTCAATTGCCTCGCTCAGGAGGTAATAAGCCCGTGCTACCATGAATAGGGGTTATGTATCCTAATAACCACGTTGAGGGGTTTGTACCTCATTTTCCTCTACAAGGGGGTAGTAGGCCTTGGATATTCTATATGGATGCTCACTTCTTACACACGTATTATGTTTTATGTAAGCATGATTTAGTTTATGCATATCCATGCATGCCATATTACTATATGCTTATTCATTGACTATGTTTATGCATTTTGATTATGCTGCTTATCTCTTGTTGCGTTGCATCCTACATACTTAGTACATTCAAAATTACTAACGCATACTCTATGCCCATATGATATTACCATGTTGGAATCGGAACTCCCATTGATTCTCCTTCACGTGGCTAGGCAGTTTGTTCAAGTTAGCTTTGGTAAGTGCTCATGTCCAGGGACAGTATCTATCTTCTTTCATGCTTATGCTTAGCCTGGTTGCTTGCCTTGGCCCCACTAATTTCTATTTCTAGAGGTATTGTTGGATAAGCTATGTATTATGCTTGAGTTTTGACTTATCTATGATATTTAAGTATGAAAATAATATGCTAAGAGACTTGATTGGGATCTCTTCGGATTACCCATTTGTCGTGACACTTCTAGGCCCTAGTTTAGGTCGTGATAGTCACATGTGTTAGTCTGGATGTTGCTTGATAGCTATCTGATATGCTTTCATGAGTGGTATGGGTATTTGTGCTTGAGTTTGAGATAAAGTATGTCATTAGATTGAGGTATGTGTGTTACTATACTGCTTATGTTGATTGAGTCTGTCGTTTGAAGAGAAGAAACAATTTTACGTTGAGGGTGTAGATATGCTATCAAAATATAGCACTTTTATGCTTAAAATATGGAATTCTATATGTTCTCAAAATGATGTTAATAGATTTAATGTGTTTTTATGTTTGTTTAGCAGAACTACAGGGTTGTCATGAATTTTGGGATAAGTCTGCAGAAATTGAAGAATTTGCTGTTCTACGACACCCTTTATGGGGCATGGAAGTTTTCACTGGCCGTAGAATAGGTTTTGTAGAAAAATCCAGTGAAGGGGAGATTTTCAAAAGTTGAATCTACGAATGTGTAAATGAGCCATAAAATATTAAATAAATCATAGATTAGTGTCATACCATGAATATCAGAAAGTGGAAATTTGCTAAAACATCATCAGATGAAACTCTCGATGGGCCATAGATAGGTCTTATAGAAGTCAACCCTTGAATTACAGAAGGAATCCACGCCCCTATTATGGGCCGTAGAATTTTATACGGCCCATAAAGTTGCTCGTAGTGCCTGCCAACCCAGTTCACCTATTTTTATTTGGCTTTCTATTTTAAACACTATATAAATTTGTTTTCAGGTTATTTTTCCCAAGGAACAGTAGAGAATCAGTAAGAAAAAGTGAGAAACAATATGAGACACTTAGAAAACAATATTATGAATTCTTCTTTCATACTTGTAATTTTTGTTGAAGAACTTGGATTTCTTTTGAGTTCTTAATTATACTATTCAATATCATGATTCTTGCATCTACAATGATAATGACTAGCTAAATCCACAACTAAGATTGTGGGAACCATGAAGATCTAACAAGGTAAAATTGGACAGTTCATAATTCTTGGAAAGTGTGCATGCATGTATTAATTAATTCTCTTCATTTTGAATGCTTTTTAATGCTGGCCAATGTTACAACTCGCCTAGTTTTACTGATTGGATCAAGGTAGTGATGAATAAGAAAAGAGAGTAATTAAGAGGATGCAATTGACGTTTCTCATCTAATCAACCAAACTAGATTAAGGAGAGGTTGTACTGGAACAATAGGTAAGGGTTAGTAATGTCATACTACGGGGACGGATAAAACCATGTAGTGAAATTTACTCTCGCCTAGATCAAAGTGTTTGGTAAACTTAACCGATCATTTTGCATTCTATATATTAGAAAAGAATTCAATTATCTAATAATACCAAGTTAGGGAATCACGGAGAACGCAATACCCTAGTTGCTCTTTATACTGATTTAACACTTGTGTTAGTCTAGAATTTTTTTCTATAACCCACACCCCCACCCCTTTTGGAGAGATAAGTAGGTTAATCAACTAGAACTACCTGGAATTTCTCTAAGTCTACCGTATTCACTGTGGGTTCGACCCTAACATTTGTTAGGCTATATATCTTGATAATGACCTCTTTAACCTTCAAAAAGGAAGTGTAGCTTGGATGACATCAAACATGACGAAAAGGGAACAAGCAATCAAGAATAACTAACCACGACCTAATGCTACACTACCCAAAACAAGCAACCATCTAAAGCCACCAATTCCAGTCCTCAAAATCTCTAGGAAATCAATAAGGAAAATTCTAAGTCTATTAGGGCTACTACCCAACTAAAAGGCCATGCCAACTAGCACCATCAGGGTCTTATCACATATACTACTCTCAACAACAACCTCACGCAAGCTAACAATGCTAACAAAAACAACCTGCTACTAAGCACAATAAGCAAGATGATATGAAAAAGTAACTAGAGCCACGAATTAAGCATTGCTAGGTGTATTGTTCTACCATTATTTAAAATATAATCCAGTATCATGACAATCCATTGCTACAAATGAATCTACTACTAAACAAAAGAATAAACACATAATTTCAAATGCGAAAATCACTAAAATCGCAAAACAGACTTCCTTTATAAATAAAGTTACCACCAATGGGAATGAAGACCCCAAAACCACATAATAGAAACAAGAAGGATCTTGAAAATCATTGTACACAATCATGTTCGATACCTACAGCTATGCCCTCTGTCTGGACTGTAAAATCATAAGCAAATCTTGTCCGACCTCAATGTGGATGCTAAATTTACCCCAGCAACACCTTGAATACCATCTCCGGATGGATGCAACACGAACTCCTAATAGTGGTATGGCTGGGCAGACTGTCTAGCTATCTTATGCTGAGGACGTTTTTAGCCTAGTAGGCTATCTTCCTCATATGTGTCAAGGACCAATAAATCCTACCACGAAAATCATAGCCCACATAGGGAAATCTCGTCGCCAATTAACAAATATAGCATAATCAGAACAACTCAATGTTGAATGCCCTGTAATAATGCTACCATGGTAGCTAGGAAGTACATCAGAGCTCACACTAGAACCACCCTATCTGAGAGTACCCTACTGAGATACCCAGTAGGACCTATCATAAGAGACCTTCTTCCTAGAAACCTGACAACCATCTCTAACACCAAAGGGGCCACTCCTTATTGACTACACTGAGACCCTCCAACCTTGAACCAGTTAAGCTTGTTGTCTAGATTGCAGAGAAGACCTAGCTATAATTGATCGGATTGTATGACTTGAATGACCATAGTTTAAATCATAGGACCCAATCTTAATCTCTGCCTGCTGGGGCACCATAACCTGTCTTAAGACATCCTAGCACTATCATTATAGGGCTTATTGGTCGAATATGAAGAGATTCATCACTAACTCGAAAACCACCTCTAAAATGTCAAAATAGTCATGCTCTATATTCCTCAGGTGATTCACGGCCATAGGAAAAGCAGATCCTACTACTACCAAGTGCTCTAATGCAAAACAGAGTAGTAAAGCCAATCATTGAACAAAACCCTGGCTCAAATCCTGCTTTGTAGGGAAGAGGGTGGGGGTACGTCCAACCCACTCAAGAAATCTATTAAAGTAGTCAAATACAGATGCTAAACCCTATTGAGGAACTACTACCCTGATTTTAGCTAGAAGATCACCTGCCCCAGCTCTAGACAGACATTCTGATGCCTCAAGCATGTCTACCAGCGAACTCGTGCTATCTTTCTAAAAGACAGTGAAGTCCATGGAAGTAGTTTTAGAGATTATTCAACGTAAGAACACATGAAAAGGAATCAAGAATCTGAATGCTTTACTAATTCCCCTATAGCCTTCAAAAGATGGGATGAAAAATCTATTTACCAATCTGCAGGACTATTCTAGGCATTGCTCTCACACTGACGTTCTTTGTCAACCTAAAGCTCCGATACAAATCTATCACGACTCGATTTCTCAGGCCATAATGGCACCTACTCTAATCTACCGGTAGGTAAGTTTAACCTATAGCACAGAACCATACCCAATGGGCTACCTAGTGGAAGATAATCCTATCCTACTAAGAAAGAACTATGACAATAAAAATAATAAATACAGTTATTTGATGAAAATAACACACCAAAACCCACCCGAAGTCTTAGCATCAATGAGTATTTGAGCTCTTAATACATAAAATAAGAGTAGAGGCTTTTTGAATACAAGATCAATACAAACTATCTCTAAATAAAATATAAATATAAACTTAAAAGCAGTAAGCAAAAAATCGGCTCCTGCAGACGCTAGGAGCTCACGAAGATCCCTCAAATCTTCAGCTAGCTCTGCACAAATGTAGATCAACCACAGGGACTCGCACCATGATTTGTAAGGGCAGAAGTGTTAGTATAAGTAACAAACAAATGGTACTCAATAAACATAGGCGGACTAAGCTACATAGATTAAATAAGTATAAATATCATGAAAATAAGGCAAGTAACGTGCAACTAATAGGATAACAACAGAACTAGTATGTAATTAAATATACAGGGTGGTGAGAAGAAGATAGGAAACGTGGTTGGAAGGATCGGGTCTACCGTCTACTAGCTTGAAAGGTAGGTTATAAGGTCAGATCAATAATAATAAGAAGAAACAGTTACAGAGTTTGGGCTAATCCAACAACATATGACACCCGTATGCAGTGCCTAGGCCAGCACTAGGTCATATCATAATAATCATTATCATCGGTGATACTAGAGGAATAATAGTAGCAAAATAAAGAAATAGTGTCGATGTACTTATTAGTAAAATAATAAAACTGTGGCTATCCTTAATGCCCCTAATAGTCCGAAGTAGAAAGGACTATGTCCTTGATATCTCTAAGTATCAACTCCAATGTACATATGGTCCACTTAGTATGAATCCCAATAAAACTAATAAAAGCCCAGTCAACATCTATCCTATATAGCTGGTCCGAAACCATATCATATCGGTACTATGGAAAACCATTTCACTAGTCTCACTCTCCATAAACAATCTTGAGCCAATAGATGACTAGGATTATACAAAAGAATCAATATACATGAAAAACCAAATGCATTTCATGTCATCCCAGTATCCAAACATGTCACATAAAGTCTAAGAAAACAAAGCTGAACCATTACAAAAAAAAAGGGTGGAGCAAACTAACTTGGAGTCAGCTGCTCCAAATCAGGGCCTCGATCCTTAAAATAGATATCCACATACAATATATGTACAAGACATGGAAACATCACAAGCCATCGGCAAAAGATACAACTTAAGAGCCCCAAAGTGCTGAAGGAAAGCATGGAGGCAAAGTCTACCACAAAAACCATCGCTTGTACAAAGTCCAAAATAGAGCCAGCTGAACTAGTCCACAGCCACACTAAGCCTCTCAAATAAAAGAATCTATATTGGATTCTCTACCCAGAAACCATGATTTATTACCCAGAATGAAGTAGCGATAAGTCAACGTACAACTATGGTAGTCTAACAAAAACTCGACCACCTGTTCCAACATATCGCCACAAATAAAGCCCACCAAAAGTCAAAACTAACTATAACCACTATAAGAGTACTCAACAACACGCTAAGGCTTAATCTTATCCCAAGTCAAACTACACTCTCTCCCATAGGATATTACATCCCAGTAAGAAAATGACACAACTACCACCATAAAGTAAAATCTAAAAAGGAACTTCACTAGCCTAAGACTTGACCTAATATAAGGTAGACTACATGATCCCTACATCAGACAAAACACCCAACTTTGATATATAGGATAACCACCAACTCCAACTATGGCCCCTAAAGCCTATCCTAATCTAAGGCTCGGACGATAACCTTTAAAGCCTACCTTAAACTAAGAGTCGTCCAACAATCGCGGGAATGAGAAAGAAGGAAACGGGAGGGATATGGGGAAATTACAATCTGAATTATCATTAAATATATACTAAGCATTATCAGGAGAACATAGTCAAGAACGAGAGTCGTTGCCTACTTGAAGCCAATCACGTGAGCTCTAAAACGGCTCCGTGATAACTATCTATGATTGAATCACCTCCAATTATTACCATGCTATCAAATCATCAATCTACATGATAAAATGAATTGTTTGATACCAAGAATATAATTTTAGGAGTTTGACCAAAAATAGATCAAAATGGGATTATAATACCCCACAATGGGAAATCTTGAAATCACCTCTATAAACATGCTTATAATGTGGATAGAAATTTATACTCCAAAATGGAGAGTAATTCAAGGTATTAATGCGATAAAAGTCAATTACAGAAAAGATGACATTTTATTTCTACAATTACGAAAAAGGACAATATCTTATTTCAATAAAATTACCTCCAATGATGCTTTAAAAGATGATTCTGACCATACCAAAAAGATCTCCTTGGAAAATTACCCAAAATGGACCCAAGAATGACTTGAATCCAATTTAGAATGAAAATTTTTCAAGTCATGAAGTTATTGGCAAATATTCGAGTACAACAGCCTTAAAAATAGAAAAATTCCTCAAAAAAAGTGTCAACAACTATTTGCAACACCACCATGATGTTCCTTGAGTAAAACCCTATGATTAGGACCCAAGAATCACATAAAGAATAATAAGCCTTGGGGGTGTGCGGCTCAACCCCTGACCATCCAAAAGGGTGCAGACCCTTTGGCATAGGTCTGTTCCCCGTAAAAAAAATGCCTTTCAAATTTCCCCCAAATTCAGTTCATTAATACCTAACAACAACAACAAAATCAATAAGTTCACCTCAAACAAAAGTCCCAATCAAACCATTGAGCCCACCAAAATGTTCTTTATGAAATTTCTCTCAAATTAGACTATCGAATAACTAAAAATGGATGTATAGTGATCCTAATATTATATCCCAAAGATCATAAGAGAAACAACTTTGAAAATTGCAAAACTAAAAACCAATTTTTAAAATTTACTTCAACAGGATGTTTTAAGCCCAACTTTGATATCACCAACACATTCTGTATGAAATTCTATAGAAGTTGGCCTCAACAATAATAAAACATGGACCTAAAATGCTTAAAAAATTAGCTTTCAAAGTTTCTTAAAATCTCAACCCGAAAATGGTGCATAATAGCAGCTAAATTCAAGGTTTCACCTCCAACAAAGGTCTCAGTTGAGTGTCAGAGCTCACCAATAGATTTCTCTCAAAATTTTCTTGAAGCTGGACCTTTGAATCACTCAAATAGGCCTTGAAATAGCCAAGGAAATTTTCCTCAAATTTCCCTCCTTATGCTAATTGTGATTTGAATAATGAGTAAATATTCGTGCACACAGAAAGACTATGCTAGCTCAATGATTGGATGTTTCGGGGACAATAGCGTAGTTACAACATTACGGCTTAATGTGGGTTCCACCCCATGGCCATTTTAAACTAAATTCCTCCAATAGATTCAAAATGAGATCCAAAGTCTTGAGAGTTGAACGAAAGGTTGTTCTATACCAAATTTGACATTCTAGAGCTAACCACAGTCAAATTTTTTATCTGAACATATTTCTAAAAATATTCAGTAAAGTCATTCATTAATCAATTTTAAAGGCTAAAATACAAAACGAGGTATAAATTCACATCTAGGGTCTCGATACTCGAACTGACGATGCTTTTGGCTTGATTTTATCATTCCAAAGTTGATGAAATTACTCAAATTCCATTTTAAGTCAATTTTTCTAGAGTTTTCACCGAAGTCGACTTTTCAAATTATAGGAATTCCAAAACATGAAAATGAGTACAAAAACCAAACAATACAAAAACCATTAGCCAATCGAACTATCAGTGCTAGCAAGTTATAAATGACCTGAATTCAATATAGGAATGCTCTAGATGATGAAATGAGCGAGTGGCAGATAAAATGTCCTGGATGGTCATTTTAGTCAAATTTTACTATCTCCATCTACATATAGTTTTGGCTAGTCTTTTTTGTTAGAGATAAGTTCGGAATTGTTTTTACTACTGAGTAGCTTGTACTCATTTTACACCTTTGGACCTTCATCCACAAGGTCATGAGATTGGATTTTATACTCTCTCTCTCTCATATATATATATATATATATATATATATATATATATATATTGTTATTATTATTTTTATTATTGTTATGTCATTTCACATTTCCGCTATTTATTTCTTTTTATGTTCTTGTCTCTCATTGATGGTAGATTTTTTCTTACTAGGTCCGTTACTAGTAATTCAAAGATATGAATTGGCTTTTCTATCGATGGATTTTTCTGAAGTCCATCATGACTCGAGGTTTTCGATAGTGACAGCTACATAATAATCCTCTTGCATTTCAAAGTGGATTGCATTGACTGCTAAAACTTATCACTTGAGCAAAAAATACAAACAGAAGTTCAGTTACATTTAAGGAAAATTACTTAAGTAAATCTCACAAGTCAACTAATTCAATACACTAGAGTAAATAGAGATATTACAGGCATAATCTAATTCAACTTTACTAAAATTGAAGTATAATTTCAAAATTTAAATGTCCAACATAATATTAGAGTTTTGTAATGTTTCATATAAATTATTTTTTCCATTTTGAGACCGATTATATTAGTGACAAATTTGTAACTTTGACTAAAACCACTAACAATAACTCACACACTCTTTTTTAGAATATCAGTAAAGTTTATAATTAATCAAATATAGCCTAGAATTTTTATTTTCTCAATGAAATTGATTAATATGCAAAAGAAATACAAATTTTTAATGTGCCCAAAATTAATATCAGATGTGAACATTTTGTTTTACATAAGATATACAACAATAATATTTTATTTCTCAAACATTTTTTTGTTTGTCAGGTAGATCTTCCTAGTCTAAAAGGAGAGAAAGAGAAGAGGAAAAAAGAACAAGGTAGAGAAAAATGAATAGAAATATTTTTTTAGATGGAAGCCATTGATTCAACTTTCATTTTCTCTTGATAGATTTGCTAAAACTTTTGATTTTTCTTCAAAGTTCAGAAAATGAGTTCTTTTACAGTGCATTGATCATATCATTTTTCCTTTTTCATTTTTTATTTTAAAACCTTTTATGATTGTTCTATTTTGCAGCATGAAACGACTGAGAGGTGATATAACTGTTTCATCTTGTGGAG
Organism: Solanum clarkiae; assembly: GCA_011800125.2. NCBI lineage: Eukaryota > Viridiplantae > Streptophyta > Magnoliopsida > Solanales > Solanaceae > Solanum > Solanum clarkiae. The sequence continues at coordinate 37,929 of JAABOM020077279.1, read as the reverse complement.
AATCGTAAGCTCTCTGTCATCTCTGAATTATAGGTTTTTTTTATGTACATGGCTTATTTTTATGCTATTTGTTTTTATATTTATTGAATTCTTGGTATTTTGTTGTAAATCAATGATTTTTAGTTGTTATACGGGCATATTGTGTGCGTTACTCTTTGATAAAAAGATGTTAGATGCCACTTTATGTCATATATAACGACTTAGAGTAAATCTCATTTATCGTTTCTATCACTAAGAATTGTCATGCAAAAATGAAGGTAAATATTGAATCTTTAACCATGTTGTGTTTATTTAGGTTCTTGTCACTGTCCCATATATAAAATCATGATGGTATCTGCTATTACTCACTAGTAGGTAAGTCAACTCATAACAAAGAATAACCAGTAATGGGTTTAAGAGTAGAACTGGCGGAAGCAACAATTTAAATATAGAATTAAAAATGAGTGGAACCAACTACAAATATATAAATAAATACACTCTTATAACCTTAAAGTCATATGTGTAGATCTGCTAAAACATACATATGTATATATGTATATGTATATGTACATATATATTGTATATATACAACTCCTTTTGTCTGTCTGTATCTCTCTCTATATATATATATATATATAAGACTTGCTCAAAAAGCAAAATATTAGTCATTGAATACATACAGAGACAAGTATGATCCAGAATGCCATGGACTCACCCTCTCCATCGAATATGGCAGTTGAAGGCTTGATACCAATGCTAGTAACGGTTGTTCTAATCTGCATCATGCAAAAAGATGCAGAGTGAATTATGTCTTAAAACAATAAATTTTCAGTAGGAATAATAGCCCAATTAAGTATGATAGTAAAAGCAATATGAAATGCTACCACTAAGTACAACTATGGACAAAGAGCGAAAATCTAACAGAAACGCACATGATTTTAATAGTAATAAAGAGAAGTAACAACTAATTAAATCTAACTAGGCCTTCAATGGCCCAAAAGATACACTTGTATACAAGTTCAAGTAAAAATATGAACTAACCCCCATAAGCCTGACAGATATATAGATTAGCTAAGGGCAAACCATAAAACTTGACGATGTTATTAGAACTGCCATAGCCCTTTCCAGGCTGCAAATACTATATAATATCCATAAATCCAACAAAATCACCTAGTCAAACTTTAATCAAATCAAAAATAAATTTGTATAATAGAGTTGCCTAGTCAAAACTCAAATCGCATCAAAGATGACTTAGAATTTATTTCAGACAATACTCTGATCAAATCAAAGAGAAATATAATATAAAAGCTCCTAACTAGAACACTAACTAGATAAAAGGGAACAAGATCAACCAACCAGGAATAAATATTATTCAAATGTGGGATATAAGCAAGAATTGAAGTGGCTAAAAATAGGTGCATATGAGAGGCATAGAATGGGAACCCGAAAGTAGGAGTAACAATAAGATATCAGAATACAAACCATAGAAAACAAATGTCATGCCCCAGGAGGGTACCCTTGGTGTGGCCGGCACTCAGAGACTATTGCTATCCCCAAGTGAACTACTTGACCTCGTCCCATTCATTCAATCAATGATTAACATATCAGAAGAAGACCAACGAAAATAAAAGGTGAAAAATCTCAATATATAAATGGTCAAGTCAAATCAATTAGACTAGTGTGAAAAAAACTAGCCCAAAATTAAGGAGTTACAACTCAATAATTTAGTCTATGAATCCTCTATCTAAGTTGTCTAGAAGGTTCCATGATAGACCATGGCTACCTCAATCAAAAGGAAATGAAATACTAGACTCAAGCTATAATGAAAGTGTTAATGTGCATCCTTCTAAAGCAAAGGAGGACCCATCAAATCAGCTGATTGTAGTAGATCCTTAATAATGCGCCTATTGATCATCTCAAGACCTGTCTGTGCATCATTAAATGATGCACTCCAAATGGATATCAGTATCTGAAATGTACGATTATGTAATATGGCTGAATGAAACATGTATGAAGGTAGAATACTATTAACTCAGATAACTGTAATCAAGAGATAAGAAACTCAATCAAGATGTCAAATGTTTATCTAAAGCAAGAATAAAGAGTAAATAATGGTACATCAAGACAAATCCAATCCAATCTGAATCCAATCTAATTTAATCCAATCAGAGTACTATTAATACATAACCTGTATAGGAGTTTCTTTTATCCAATAATAACTACTTATGAGCCAGTGACTGTACAATAATATTGTTGATGTTACCACAACTGTTCAGTACTTGCTAGAGAATGAATCAATCCATAATGGACCCATCAAATTGAGTCCTATCTTGTTTTAGGCACCTATCAAGAGGTAACATCTGACTTAATGATTTCGATCCTCTTCTATGTTTGGCAATGTAGTTGTTGCGTTTGAATTGGACTTACTCTCACTCAATTTTATGCTTGATACTCCTCTCAAGACCCAATCCTCATAAATACTCCATATCAATTAATCCAATAAACAAGACTCATAAGGACTCATATCAATCTTTCCATTTTGTCACAATCAAGCTTTTCAGCCTATCAACTATCTAATCAGTTCTTAATCACATATTTCAAGAGCGTATATACAATCATTAAGAAGACTATAAGTTTGATCAATCACTTAAGTTCAATTTTGAGGAATCTCAGGACAATCAAGTTCTACCAACATGATCATGCTCAACCATAATCACAATCACAATCATACTATCAAGGCTCTAAGCTCAATTCCTAGGTTCTTTCATGAAATTCTTTTATAAAAAATATCTAGAGATTTTGAGATAACCTACACAAAAATATTCACAAAGTAAAACAAGTTCATGATGATCATCAAGCATATAAAAATACATAAATTTTATAGTTTATAAGAAAACCTTCAAAGAAAACATGCATAGAGACCCAACACTTTCACAATCTTTGTATTACCATTAGTGTGGGCACATGGAAGAACAAGTCCATTCTTTAATTTAGCCTTAAATGCCGCTATTAGATGGACAATCAATTATCAAGATTTTCTGCTTCAGTCACTTATATCCTAGCTCTTTTATCCTCTTCTTATCCCTAGTTTTTTGGTGAGAATGTATTAAGGACTTAGGAATGGGTTTTCAAACCCTTTGTAGGCCAAAACAATTATATTAGTCGTGAATCAAGTTTAAAAGAGGTGGAAAAAATTCTGGAATGACCCTCAAAAAATAAAATTTTTTAACTTCAGTGAACATCAGCGAACCAAGTCTGCGATGCGAACTTTTACATCTACATTTATGTTTTTTCTAAAAGTTTTTTGATCAATTTTCTAATCCTATAAAAAATAATGGAACATAAATTAAGTGTGATGCGTACATGTCGTACACTATTCTGGAATTATGTTTTTGATCTAAAAGATTTATCTTTCGATCCAATTGCATTAAGAATCAACCAAGATCATTCTCCCATACAATTTTTGTATTGATTGCTTTTTCAGCCTCAGATTCACCAAAAGAATTTGGGAAGATGTATTATGAAAGCGTCTCTCATCTACGGGTATTTTGATAATTTTACTGGGTGTAACAATATCTCCCCCTTGAGATCATTCGTCCTTGAATGATGAGTAACTCAGGGTGAATTGAAAGCACGATTAACCATCAGATCTATATCCAACCAAACTATCAACCAATTAACATTCTAGATAATCACTATTGAGACTCAAGAATGGACAAATCAACAATCAACTCAAGGATAAGCAAATCCGTTCAAATCAAGATTAAGGACATTAGCTTCTATATTCTCATCATTAGACATGAATAGATTTAGGAATTTATCTTTCATGTCTTTCTTGTCTTCCCATGTGGCTTCCTCAACAAATTGATTCATTCCTCCACAAGAAATTTACCAAGGCCATCTCTTTGGTCCTCAATTTGAAAACATGGCGATCAAGGATTTTGACTAGAACCTCTTTATAGGACAAACTATCTTTCACTCTAATACTATTAATGGGAACTACCAATAAAGGATCTCCCAAGCATTTCTTTCAAATCAAGACGTGGAAAACAAGATGAATTGCGACTAACTCAAAAGGCCACTCCAATCCATAAGAAACATTCCCAATTCTCTTCACAATATGTTAGGGACAAATAAAATGAGGACTTAGTTTCCATTTATTCCTAAATCTCATGACAACTTTCATGTGTTACACTTCCAAGTATACCCAACTATTCACCTCAAGTTCTAAGTCTCTCCTTCTCATATCAGTGTAAGATTTTTGGGGTTTTGTGTTGTCTTCAATCTCTCTATGATAACCTTCACTATCTTCATAGATTGATGAACCAAGTTTGGATGAATTAACTCAACTTCACCAACTTCAAACTACTCAATTGGTGATCTACATCTCCATCCATATAAAATCTCATAGCGAGCCATCTGTATACTTGCATGATAACTATGGTTATATGCAAATTTGATTAGAGGTATATGGTTATCCCAATAATCCTTAAAGTCAAGGACACAAGTCCTCAACATATCCTCCAAGGTTTGAATGGTACGCTCTGCCAGGCTATCTATCAGGGAATAAAAGAAAGTACTAAGGTTAACCGTTGAACACAGTCCTTTCTAGAAAGGTCTCCAAATTTGGGATGTGAATTGGGCTCCTCTATCTGAGATGATAGACAAGGGGACCCATGCAACCTCACAATCTCCTGGATGTACAACTTGGCATACTCTTCTAAAGTGTCGGTCGTCTTAATTGCCCGAAAGTGGGCTGGTTTGGTCATCCCATCCTCAATCACCCCATATTGAATCATGCTTCTTTGAGGACCTGGGCAACCCAATAATGAAGTCCATATTAATCATCTCCCACTTCCATTCAGGAATCTCAAAGTTTTGGGCCAGTCCACATGGCCTTTAATGCTCAGCTTAAACCTGTTGACAATTAGGGCATTTAGAGACCAAATCAGCAATATCTCTCTTTATTCCACTCCACCATAAATTTCTCTGCAAACCCATTCTGAACATTAATCTTACCATAATCATTCTCCTCAAGCTAAACTCTAGTCGAGCAAATCTATGCTCTTCTTTAGCTAGATCTTTATTTCTTTCTTTAACATCAGCAGTACTATGCATTGACAAGCTACTAAAAGCAATCGCAACAAGCTTTACCTGGGTGATAGAGAATGCTTATATCATAATCCTTGAGTCATTCTAGCTATCTCCTCTGCCTCAGGCTGAGCTCTTTCTGGTTTAATACATATTTTAGGATCTTGTGATCAGCGAACACATATTCATGCACTCTATACAAATAATGGCACCAAACCTTAAGTGTAAAAGCCACCGCTGCCAACTGAAGATCATGGATTGGATAATTCCTATCATAAACCTTGAGTTGTCTACAAGCATATCGACAACTTTTCCCTTCTGCGACAAATACATACCCCAATCTCACTCTTGAGGCATCACAATAAATTACAAATTTGTTAGTCCCTTCAGGCAAGGTCAACACTGGGAAAGTAGTCAACCTCATCTTCAACTGTTGGAAACTCTTTTCACATTCATTAGATTATTTAAACTTGACCTTCTTCTGAGTCAGTCTAGTCAACGGTGAGGATGTGGGAAGAAAATCCTTCAACAAATCTACGGAAGTAACCCTCCAACCCAAGAGGTTCCTTATGTTGGTCGAAGAGGTTTGTCTTGGACAATTCTTAATCACTTCAATCTTACGAGTGTCTACTCAAGTACCATTTCCCAAGACAATATCGCCTAGAAAAGCCATAGACTTGAGCCAAAATTCTCATTTCAAAAATTTTGCATATAACTCATTGTCTTTGCGAGTTTGGATAACAATTCTGAGGTGATTGGCATGCTCATCTTCATCTCTAGAATATACCAAAATATTATTGATAAACACAACCACGAACATATCAAGGTACTATCTGAATACTCTGTTCATAAAGTCCATAAAGGTTGTAGGTGCATTTGTCTACCAACATGATATGACAAAGAACTCAAGATGGCCATATCGAGTCCTAAAGGCTATTTTCAGGATGTCACATTCCCTTACAGTCAACTTATGGTAACCAGATCAGAGGTCTATCTTTGAGAAACAAAAGGAACTTTAAGTTGTTTAAATAAGTCATCTATCCTGAGGAGAGGATATTTGTTCTTTATGGTGACCTTGTTTAGTTGTCTATAATCAAGACACATTCTGAGAGTCTAATTTTTCTTTCGCACAAATAGAACAGGAGCACCACAAGCAGAACCACTTAGCCTAATGAATCCCTCATCTAGTAAATCGTTCAATTGCTCTTTAAACTATTTAAACTCACTAGATACCATCCTATAAGGTGGAATCAAGAGAGGCCGAGTATTAGGGAGAATATCAATCCAGAAGTCAATCTAGCTATCAGGAATGACTCCAGGAAGATTCTCAGGAAACTCTTTCACAATCGGGACTAACTTAAAGTGTGGAGACTCTACATCACCAATCTTAACTTGCATGAGGTTATAGATACATCCTTTAGAGATTATCTTCCTAGGACATAGATAGGATATAGAATCTTCCTTCTACTCTAAGATCGATTCATTTGGGAATTGGAACTTAACTGTTTGGATCCTAAAACCAATAGAGACATAATAGGCAAGAAAGGAATCCATGCCAAGGATCACATCGAAATCAATCATCCCCAACTCTATCAAATCAACAAAGGTATCCCTATTATAGATAGATACTATACAATTTTTATAAACCTTCTCACCTAAGATAGACTCACCAATAGGAGTAGACACACTCAAACATTCAATAAGACACTCAAGAGTTTTATCGAACCTACTGGACACAAAGCAAGACATAAACAATAAGGTGGCACCAGGATCAATCAAAATATAACAATCAAGAGTGGAGACTCAAATCGCACCTATCATAACATCTAGGGAGTTTTCCTAATCTTGTAGCTACCCATGGCATACAAATAGTTGGTATACCCACTTGCACTAGAAGTACCACCCTTTTGATTTCTTCTTACTCGTGGTGTCAGGAAAAAATATTGAGCCTTGTCAGCCCACTTTTGACATTCTCTCTGAAAGTAACCCATTTGGCCACACTTGTAACATGTATCTCCTCCCTCATGGTATTTTCCTAAGTGTAATTTGCCATATTTGCAAATAGTGGCTACCCTTTGAACCTTGAGCCACACTAGACTATGATTGAGATCCTTGTGCTCTCGAATTTTGAGAGCTCTGTTCAATTCTATTTCTAGGTACAAGTGCACTAGCAGATAATGGTGTTGGCCCTGATTGAAACCTGTTACCATACCTATTCCCTTTCTTCTCAACGTCATGGTTGGATGTCTAAGTTTCTTGTTCTTGTACTCTTCCCTATCTTGCCGCCTCTCCTCATCAGCTTGTTGTACATAAGTCATCAACCTCCTAATATCCATATGATTCACAAGCATGGCTATCCTTCCATCCTTCTTCGGCCCCTTGTTCAATCCATCTACATACAAACCCATTATCCCTCTCATATCATCAATATATCGGAAACATAGTGAGATAGATGGGTGAATTTACGACCATGTGCCTGCACAGTCATAGAGCCCTGCTTCAGATTCAAGAACTCTCTTACCTTAGCCTTGCTCAACTCTCTCGGGATGAAGCTTGAAGAAAGCTTCCTCAAACACTGCCCAAGTAAAAATTGGGGCACCCTTCCCTCTATTCCTATTCCAATTGTCAAGCCACAGTTTGGAAACTTCTTTGAGCTGGTAATCAACCAACTCAACTCTATCATCACTAGCCATATGCATCACTTGAAACACTTTCTAGAGCTCATCAATGTAATTCTCTAGGTCCTCATTAGGTATATATCATGTGAACTCAAGTGGGTTCATCCTTAAGAACTCACGAGCTCTGGATGTCTCTGGAACAACTTTCTGCATGCTCCCTGTCTAGGAAAAGTGTTTTCATAGTCAAGGCCAAAGTCTGGATGGCTTGGTGAGGCTCGACATTAGAGATTTCTACTTGTGGTGCCTTTTCAGGGATGACTAGGACTATGGTTTCATCCTGATTCCTGGGTTTCGTATTTGTTAGCATTCTTTCTAGTGGGACACCCTCTTCCTTGAACAACTCTTCTTAGAGGAATGATCACAATTCTGAAATTGCGTAACGCACAAATTAGAAGAGAGTATCATAGAGTTTAACTCTATAGCATGAATCAAAGTATGAAATAAGTGTAACCTTTCATAATGTCCTATAGGCTCCTGCTTATAAAGTGTGGTGTACAACATACCCATAAATAAGTCTCTACTAGACACGACTTCAAAGACGCCCTAGAACACTTAAACTAAGTACTCTGATACTAAGTTTATCATGCCAAGGAGGGTACCTTGTCGTGGACAACACTCAAGATTATTGCTAGTTGCCAAACAAACCACTTAACCTCATTACATTCATTCAATCAATAATTAACATACCAGCGGAAGACCAAAGAAAATAAAAGGAGGAAAATCTCAATGTATTAATGGTCAAGTCAAATCAACAAGATTAGTATGAAAGAAACTAGCCCACAATAGTATCCAAATCAAAACCACTCACAGCTCAATAATCTAGTCTATGAAAATCCTCTTTCTAAGCTGTCTAGATAGTACCACGACAGAACATGGATACTCAATCAAAAGGAAATAAAACACTAGTTCATGCTTGAATTACAATGTAAATGTGCATCCTCCGAAATAATGGGAGGACTCACCATATCAGCTGGCTGTAGTAGATCCTCAGCGGTGCGCCTATTGATGATCTCTAGTACCTACCTCTGCATCATTAAATGATGTAATCAAAAAGGACATCAATACGTGAAATGTATGAGTATGAAATATGGCTAAATGAAACATGCATCAAGGTAAAATACTATCAACTTAGATAACTCTAATCAAGAGATAAAGAACTCAATTAGGATGTCAAATATTTAACTAAAGAAAGAATAAAAAGTAGACAATGACCAATCAATACAAATCCAATCCGATCCAAATCCAATTGAATCCAATCAGAGTACTATCAATACAGAACATATATGGGAGTTTCTCTTATCCAAACAGAATCACTTATGAGCCAATGATCATAAAACAATCTCGGTGATGTTGCCACAATCATTCAGTACTTGCATGTATAATGAATCATAATGGATCCAATCAACCCAGTCCTCTGTTATTTCAGGGACCTACCAAGAGGTAACATTTAATTTAACAATTTCGATCGTCTCCTAGGTCTGGCCATATGGTTAATGAGTTTGAGTTGGACTTAATCTCACTTAATTTGGTGCTAGATACTATTCACAAGAGCCAATGCTCATAAACAATCCATGTCAATCAATCCAATCAATGAGTCTCATATGTACTCATATCAATCTGTCCATTCTATCATAATCGAGCCTTTTAGCCTATTAACCATCTAATCACTTCTCAATCATATCTTTCAAGATGCTTTAGACAATCATTAGGAGGAGTATCAGTTTCAACCAATCATTTGAGTTTAATTATGAGGAATCGTAGGACCATCAAGTTCTATTAACATATTCATGCTCAATCATAATCATAATTGCAATTATACTGTCAGGGCTAAAGACTCAATCCCTAGGTTCTTTCATGCAATTCTTTTATAAAAAATATCTAGGGTTTATGACATAACTTGCACAAAAATATTTATTCAGTAAAATAAGTACATGATGATCATCAAGCATGTAAAAATACTAAAACTGTATAGTTTACATGAAAATCTTCAAAGAAAACATGCATACAGACCCAATAATTTCACAATCTTTTATTATGATCAATAGGGGCACATGGAAGAAAATTACATGCTTCAGTTTATCCTTCCATACCTTGGATGAGATGGACAATCAATTACCAAGAGTTTCAGCTTCAATCAATTGAATCCTTAGCTCTTTCTCCCCTTCTTAGCCTAAGGTTTTTATTGAGAACCTATTCGGGACTTAGGAATGGGTTTTGGAACCTGTTTTAGGCCAAAACAACCTATATTGGTCATATATCAAGTATAGGGGAGTGGAAAAAAATCTGGAATGCCCCTAGAAAAATAAAAAAAATTTGAACATAGATAGAACTGGTCGGTGAACTGGGTCCGCGATGCGGACTTGTTCGATCGACGTTCAAGTTTTTCCAAAATATTTTCGATCAATTTTCTAATTCTATAGAAAATAATGAATAATAAATTAAGTGCAAGTCCGCGACAAGTTTGTGACATGCACATGTCTCACATTTTTATAGAATTGCATTTTTGTTCCCAAAAATTATCTTTCAATCTAGTTGCGCTAAAAATCAACCAAGACCATTTTCCCACACAATTTTTCATGTTGATCGCATTTCCAACCTCGAATTTTTTAAAAGAATTTTTGAAGATGCGTTATGCAAGCATCCCTCATCTAGGCGTATTTTGATAATTTTACCGAGAATAATAATGAACTTCACTGAGTGCAAATACCATTATAAATAAAACTCTGGTCCAAACATAGCACAGGACAACCTAGACTTGTTTGGCACCCAAACTAGTTGTTACTAAATGAGTCAATGCCAAACTACTAGTATGCCCACAATAACCCGCGAATGTGCCGATATATCAAGAACATAAAACCAAATAAAGGGGAAAGTTTAATTGATTTGACTCCCAACTAAGGATCACATAATCAGGCCTGAGTCGTCTATATTAGTATGCAGGATGCTAAGTCGTCCTATGCAATGTTGGAGAGATTTTAAGGCCTTTCAACTCCAAACTACAAAGGCTAATGGTTTCACTAGTCTAAAACTAAACTAACATCAAATTTGCTCAAATCAATCAGTAATACATGCACCACATGTTAGGGATGATCTCAGATTGTAGAACTTGTACGCTATCAACCTTAAACACCTGATAAGATAGCCTAAAACTTGTTTTCTATCCAACTACATATGGTGAACTAAATACCATCCTCAAATTCATATGAATTACATATTGAGGCTCAATCTAAGGAACATAATGTTGGAGTCTACCTTATAAAAGACCATGTGTGCTCTGAATCATAATTTTGAAGGTTTTCCCTTTTGTACAACTTTGGAGCACTGCGATGCTATTAGAAATAGAATCACAATGTTAACAAATCATTTAGACATCATAAATACATAAGATATACATGGGAAAAAATTGTAGTCTAAAAAAATCAGACCCACACTAAAAATCACAGAACTATCTTAATCAAAAAAAATCCTAATTGGCTCCCTAAACATGCAACATATAATGAAACACGATCCGAGGCTCAGAATAGACTACAATCAAACATGCAAATTATCACCATTTAACGCTAAATAAAAGAGGGATGGAAGCCCTTTAAAACTAGAATATATCTCAAAATTACACCCATACAAGCCCCCAAATACTCTAATACATTCCAATTAGTTTCTAAAACACATCAAGTTTGAATCACTCAATTTTATACTCAAACTAAAGCGATAAGGCAATTTGAAACTTTTAGAAATTGTTGAATCACATTTCATCTTTCGTTAAAAAGAGAAGATTAATCCTTCACCACAAACATGACTATAAAGGCTTGTGAATGTGGAAACATGGGTTGCAAGAACCTCAAAAACATGGGTCCTCACCAGCAATAGTGGAAGGTAGTTATTCTTCTCTTCTTGAATGTAGTAAGGCCCTCATGATCAACAAAGGAAAATTCCTCAACCTTTGTGAATTAGACCAAGGAGCTCTCAAAATGTGATGGGTTAGACGACCCTACACCAATTGAAATGTATTAGCAAGTTTTGGTTCATCCCAAATTCTACGATGGGCTATTCAAGATTCATCCAAAATTCTATGCATTCAAACAAACTATGCTAGTTCACCTAGTTTGACATTCCAAACAAAATGAAAAAATTGAAATTTTCAAGAAAGGTTATCTTGACAAAAAATAGATCCCACACCCAAGTGTCGTTTTTAGCTAACTAACACATGAGGCTTAGAATTAGCTCAGACACCTCATGAAACACATGAAGGATCATTTTAGATCTGAGTACGTTTACCATGAATATTGACCAAAGTGATAGATAGGCTAAAGCTTAAAATTAAAGCTAACATACCTAATTGCTCAAGCTCACGCTAAAAGTATCAAGATCTATGTCGGCCTTGTCACCAACCTAAAGCCGTCTTCCAAGACGTTTGATGAAAGTTAACTATTCAAGCTTCAAAAGGCTCCAAAAACATAGAAACTTTCATAAAAACCAAACAAATGACCAGACGACCAAACAATTAGTGCCAACAAATCATAAATGAGTTACAGTCACTATAAAAATTCTATAAATGATTGAAAAAAGGCATTTGCATAGAATGACCTAGATGATTTAAATTGCTTTACCTAAATTGAAAAACATTGTTGTATGTTCTCTTGAACATCTTTCTTTTTTTTTTTTTTGAAAAATAAATGTTAAAAAAAATGGAATCAATGACTATATATCGAGAATTAAACTTTCATAAATAAAGTAAAAGTCCATCTAGCCGACCAATATAGCTATTAAGATTCCTTACAAATATATGTAAAATAATTAAGTTAATCATATAACATATTTTTATAAATGAAAATAGTCAATCAGATCTTCTTTTAACTAACAACCACCCAATTATCAACTAATTACTGACAACGACCAAATTATGTATCTATTCTTATTTTTCTCTACATCTATGTGGTAATGATAAGGTCTGCGTACATTCTACCCTGCCTAGATCTCGCTGGTGGGATTCCACTGGGTATGTTGTTGTTTATATTATTTTGGTAATTTCTTATTTAATTAAATTTATATTCAGATCACTGACCATTTCTCGATCTTCATTTGATTTTTGTGTAAAATAGTGTGGCTAATTATTTATATATCATACATATATGGTTGTATATTACTTATACAGTATAAATATATTACATACATATTAATATAACAATGTATAAATATTGTATAACAACATATATGGATACGTATATATCTTTTACATATACTTTCACATTAAATGTATACAGTTGTACACTATTTAATTCTATACACTAAACCAATAAGCCTTAAAACCTTAAACATGTTTCAATTGAGATTGATGTGTATGATCAATAAGATAAGTTATTTTATGTGATTAGTTTAACTGCCTAAAAGATATGTAAGGGTTCACATAAAGGTGTTTCAAAATTATTAACATATTATAATATATTTACATTCTTAATTGAAATAAATAAAGGAATGAGTGTCTAAATAAAATGTACTAACAGATTTAATATTAATCCATATAATTTTTGTGTCCACCTCAAATGTTTCACTTGCTATCTCCACCTCAAATGTTTCACTTGGTATCTCCAACCACTACATTTATTATAACTATGTCTAGCAAAATATAGTAACATGTGAATTATGACCCATCCCTATTTCTGATTTCCACTTATTTCACCTACTTGCTTTATTGTTAGTCCACACGCTTGATTTTGCAGAAAAGTCTTTGAGTAGATAGTTATAACTTTGATTCTGTTATATATATATATTTAATTAGATATGATCAATCACAAGTTCATGGAAGCGATTTGAAAGGAAAAGAAGGTGGCAACTGCAACGATGGTAAACCTGAGTTGACAGTGAATGATGCACTAACTTACTTGAAGGAAGTTAAGGACGCGTTTCATGACCAATGTGAGAAGTATAACATGTTTCTTGTCATTATGAGTGACTTTAAACAAAAAAGGTGTGCTACTCTAATTTTTCTATTTTTATGATCCTCACTAATGTCTATTTTTATTAATGTGCGATTAAGTATTTGATATTCATTATAGAATTGATGTTGCTGGTGTCATAGAAAAATTGAAAGAACAGTTTAAAGGGCATCCTAGTTTGCTCCTTGGATTAAATCCTTTTTTACCCAAGGGCTATGAAATAATTCTCAACGATGACAACAAGAGGAAAACAAATTTGGAACGAGCAATCAATTTAATAAACAAAATAAAGGTTACGTATATATTATCTTGTAATTTTAATATTAAAAGATTTGCTTATTTCTTCTTTAAAAGTCTTTATCCTAAGTTACTCACTAAAAGTTTCCTGCAGAAACATTTAGGAAATGGCCATGAGTACGAAGCTTTCTTGGATATTCTCTTAATAAGTAAGAAGGAGAGCAAGAATGTCAAAGAGGTGTACCGCGAGGTGATAAAATATTTTTAATTTGGATACATAGATGTTATAGAAGACCTTCATTTTTCTTGCAAATTACTAAGTACTATTTCTTTGCGTATGTAGGTTGTCGTATTTCTCAATGACTATCCAGATCTTCTAGATGAGTTCACTAATTTCTTGTTAGACTCATCTACTGTCAATCCATTTGTCTAGTTTGGACTTGCAATAAAACATTGATGAAGTGAAATATAGAACTTTTATTGTGTTCTTTGGATCAAAATTTACAACATTGCTAAATGGATTTAGAAGAATGACATTTTTCAAACTGTTTTTTAATTTAAAATATAGACTGTTTTAGTTAATAAATTCATCATTTCTTGTTATCTTTTCCTTCATCATTTTCTTGATACTAAATTTTTTCTATATCTGAGGTATATTAAAGTAGAATATATTCAACACCATTTTGAGAAAACTTCTCTTATTCAAAATTAATCAGAACTCACTCCCAAACATGTTAGAAAATTACAAAAAAGAGTTGATTATCCCCGAAACTACTTCAACTAAATTTGTACTTGTTGAGGCCAACAATGTTGACGATATTCTTACACTTGATAATTCTTAATTTTCCCTCAAGTTTGAAGTTGATCATATGATTAATTTTAGAAGATTTTGAAATCCTTTTACTTGGATAATTTTTGTTATAATGAGAAGGAAATTCTAAAACAAGACCAATAATCATATAGTTAAATGCATGAATGTTTGTAGCTTTACCGAGAGTTGGCTCTTATAAAGGTAAAGTATTTATTTTGCTTAGTACTTTTTATATTTTGTACAATATAAAAATATTTTTTGCTTTTCATTGTAGATATTTGTTATTTTGTAAGAAAATGAAGACATCAGGACATAAATCATTAAGCAAATATAATCATGTGAGATTCACAAAACAATACACATGCTTGCGATGAAAAGTGCAAATATGTCACAATCCAATTTGTCAGATCATAAAGGCATTTGCCATAGTACATATGTATTGACCTTCAGGTAATTTTTTATGCTCCTCATTCCTTTCAGAGTAGTGTTTTCTTATAGTGACCGAGGTCATTTATGATTTGCTGATAATATAGCTCGTTCGCTCGATCGTTTATTTAGTTTTTATATCAGATTTTGTGTTTTGGAGCTCTTAGAGATTGATCAATTAACCTTGAACAAAACATTACGAAGATGAACTAAGAACAAAATTATAATACTTCAATTAGCTTCAAAATGGTAAAATTAGCTTAGAAGATGGTTGGTTCGAGCAAAGAGGCCTTTGGTACGAGTTAAGGCCATTTTATATTTTCCCTATGGAAATTTGATCTAAAAGTGCCTTTGGTCAACATTCGTGAGGAATGCACCTGGATGGAAATTCTAACAATACAGTTAGTTTTGGAGCATCAAGTTTAGTATGGAACAACCATTCGTTCGATTTTCTAGGCTTCCGAAATAATTTTGACCCCTTTGATGGAACTTTGATAAAAATGGACTAGGTAGTTGGACCCACATTCAATTGTAAGAACCTCATATGAAAATTTTGACTATGCCATTGAGTTCAAAACATCATACATGTTAGGGTAGCAGCACAGTGTGTGTGCATGCACGAGATTCCAGATGAATCTCGAGCACCCTGGCAGGAATTTTGGACTTTGCCTAGGTGTTGTTACGACAAAAATATGATGGAGGGAAAATTTGTACTCCATGTTCACAATCCCTAGGGTCGCGATTGTTGAGGTCTCTATCACGATCCAACCTTACATGTCATGATGGACCCTATCTTATTTTGAGTAGGAACGAACATACAATTATATGAGGGAAAGGCTCTAGCTTAAAGTGTCAGGGTGACATAGTCAGTACCCTTGTATCCAAGCTAAATTTGATGACCTGCAGGAACTGTACCGATCCTCTAGGTCGTGTCCGTATTTCTACAGTTGTTCTATTGATTTGAGCTTATGTATGATAACCTCAGACCATTTGTGACTTATTGTGTTTGTCAAGAGGATTATTGGTAGAATGAGTTGTAAACTATGTGTATTTTTGAGTTAGTGGGAAGTTATAACTGTAAAAATGAGTTTTCTGATAAAGTCCATGGAAATAGCCTCAAAATTAGATGATGGCTCTTCTATCAGTTCTAGATTGCTTGATTTAGGCTAGGAGCATGGTTAATCCGACGTTTAATGGTTTTAGGGCGAATTTAATTCAGAAGTTGCAAAATTAGTTCACCCAGAAGTTGAATAGTGCATTTCTACAAAAATGTAGCTAAACATACTTAGAGTGGAAATCTGATGGCGTGATCAGCTCCACAACGTCAGATATAGCCTCAAACGACCCTTCGTCGGATGGTAGGGGCTTCTGGTTGGGTTTTTACCCTCCTTAGTATTTTAACTAAAATTAGCTAGAAAGACGTGGAGCACCCATTTTTTTGTAGGATACTCCATTAAAAATTTCAACTGCACCATTGGATCCATAATGTAAAATATCATACAGTTACACTATTTTTGTTTTGCATAAAATGGACATCAAATGGGCCCAAAATGCTCTAGAGAAGTTTTGGGAAAGGTGATGCCATATGACAGGTCCATGCCCCTTGTGAGTAGAGGGCATGAGCACGTGCGAAACATGGCACAGGCTTACACACCTGTATTGCACCCGCACTCCTTGGCATGAGGCAGTGTGGCCAGCCTTTAAAAAGACCTGGTCGCGACTCGTAATGAAGAAAGACTTCAAGTGTAACTTTTGATCCATAACTACAATTTTAGCTACTCAAAAGGCTACATGAGAAGGATTTTCACAAGGAATATTGTGGAGGTGTCAGATTCCAATTTATAGTGTATCTCGAGGTAAATTTTTTGTTTTAGCTTATATTACAGTAGAAATGTGTGAAAACTTTACATTGCAATAGCTCATTCGATTCTCAGTGGAATTAAGCAAAATTTGGATCTGTGGCATTGTACTTTTTGAGAGTACATTGTGGTATGTTTGGATTTTTATAATTTGGTTGTTTTTCTATAAAATCTGACTGAGGAACTTTTGTAGGAAATGTTGTCAGATAAAGAATGTAACTTCATTTTTTGAGTCGTTTCTCGGCTATCTAAGATATGTTTTGGGATCAATTTCTTGACATAGACTCAGGGTGATATGAGCATCATTTACTAGGGTTTATTTGAGATTTCATGCGTGGGCCTTATTTCTCCACTTTTTGGACTTAATTATTGTGATTTTCCTTGAATCTTTAGTTTTAATAGTCAAATCAGACATGATAACCTTGTGAATTATCTTTTGATAGCTGAGCAACACATAAAGGTTTTTAGGAAAAGAAAAACTCAAGCGGATTGACCTAGAGCGCAAGGGAGCTTGAATATGTTATTTATGGGATGAGATGTGGAATATGTGTGGTATATGGTTGTCATGCTTTGTATGTGTAGTTTCTATTGCTGTTTGATAGTACTCCATATGTTGATGACTATATTAGTTGTAGCCTTGATAATAGCTGAGTTCTGGCACTATTGACTACGTCTGAGTTTGGTAAAGGCCAAATAGGGACTAATTCCATGGGGCAAGTATGCACTATGACCTAACTCTTATCTATGTGAATGTGTGTCATGAGGCTACTGAGATATGCATGTTATGAGGCTTTTTCATGATTATATGTGGTACTATGGCCTGATTTTGGTAAAGATATGACTCTACTGGTTGATTGGGATACTTATAATATAATGGTATTGTTTGGGATAATTATATAATAATTGTAGTAACATATGTTCACTCCGAGTACTTGTGGATGAGGGGGATGTTGTATATTGGCCTTAGTTGGGCATGACTCTACCTTGTTTTGTAGTGCATACACTTCTGTATACAGTTGTTATTTATTGTGTATTTGTTATCTTTGCTTGGAACTGGGTTTGGTTGCTATAGTATGAGAGAGGTGGCTGTTAGGCTTGGTTGACAGTGTGATTCTTGTCTTGGGACACAATGTTGTCGGATCTCTGAATATACTAATGAGTGAGTTACTATTCCTATACCTTAAGTCCTAAATGACACTCCCCGTGTTTTGAGCTCCGAGACCTGGGTGATGCTCCCTGCGGTCTATAGTCTCTGGTAGCCATGATTGAGATGCCAAGCCACAAATACTGGTTCGATGTCTGAGCACCTATTGATATTTGTGTCTAGGACCCCATGATTACATTTTGGTTCTGGGATCCTAGTGCTTACATTCTGGGTTTGGGACCCTATTGGTTACATTATAGATATAGGACCTCATTGATTATACAAGGAGGGATTTGTCCCATCGATTGCTTTAGCTCAGGGAGCCTTTATTTTTGGGTTCTGGGACCCCGTTGATTATGTTAAGGGGATTTTTTCTCTAGTGGGGGATTCATCCCACCATTATATATTTAGGTTCCAGGGCATGGTGTCACGTCCTAATACGATATAATAATGATCTAATTTATTACCCCTATATCCACACACCTATACACACCCTTAATGTATGTAGGTGTACCCTGTAGGCGTAGATATTAGGGTCTTACCCCAATATATAACTCGACCCTTTTTTGTATGATACTAAGAGTTGGGTTCCGCTGTGATCCTGTTAGTTAGATTGTGCATGGTTGTACCTTCTGGGCTTATGGGGCCCCAATCAGCATAAAGGCATAGATATTAGGACCTTACAGCCACGCACAGTGTTATACCTTTATCAAGTGACAATTGTGATATAGGCCTACTCAATTTTCATCAATCAGTATTATTGTACACCACTTTAGTTGTTTCATTAGGTTTGGTGATTCACCAGACATGTTTTCTCCTGATCTAAGTTCTGATTGCTAGTCTTACTGCAATTCTCTACATTTGAGCTTTTCATATTTACTATATTTCACTTAATCGGTCGATGATTCCCACTGGGTGCCTTTTACTAGTACTCACTCCTATATTTATGCATCTATCCATGGTTCAAGTCTAGGTTGTAGCCGTAATCACTTAATTAGGGGACCGTGAGCATTTCAAGAGACACAATGTGAGCAACACCTACTCTAGTGACTCTACAGTTTCCTTCCTTTATGATGGTCATCTTTTGTTTCCACACATTGACCCTGTACAGTATAGTGTCTCATATTTGTAGAACTATTCCTAATTATATATATTATAATTATTATGGATATATGTATGGGTATGTGCTTGTGCCTCTTGTAGCTCTGTGTTCTAGGTAGGTTGTGTTGGTTTTTACAATTATGTTTAGCCTATTATGTCTAGTGTTATAGGACAAGTACCCTGGGGTTGGTACTTAGACTACCTTTAGGTGGGATCCAACAGGCGCCATCATGCCTGGAAATAGGTCATGACAAGTTTATATCAGAGCTTAAGTTTACTAGTCTCATATTTATAGAGCTAGACCGTATGGATGGGTGCGGAGGTATCTATGAATTATCTTCAGAAGCAATGGGATTTTTAGGAAACCTCCTATGTTGTTGATTTCTTTCATGTGGTATTGTCAATAGTTCATTGATCTCTTAGAATCTAAATTTGTCCATTCATTCGAAAATATATCGTGTAGAGGTTAGAATCGGCGCATGGGAAGGTATGCAACGTCATTCGCAGATAGGGAGCATCCTCCAGAGCCATCGCACTGATATAGGATTCCCATGAGTTTTTGATAGATTGGATACGAGGACTACGTGCATTAAACTTTTGGGAAACTCAACAATAGACTTCGTGGTCAATTACTTGTTTAGGTGTTACTGTTTACTATTACTATGGTATA
This sequence comes from Solanum clarkiae, assembly GCA_011800125.2. Classification (NCBI taxonomy): domain Eukaryota; kingdom Viridiplantae; phylum Streptophyta; class Magnoliopsida; order Solanales; family Solanaceae; genus Solanum; species Solanum clarkiae. Next base: position 18,000 of record JAABOM020077279.1, on the reverse strand, counting down.
TATTATTGAGGATGAGAATCTGTGATACTTCTATATATGTGTTAGCTATTGTTTAAATAAAATGTGGTTGTGAATACTCCTGAAGAACATTATAAAGGTGAGAGCGGTTGTGACTGCGTCAAGCTAAACATTGATACTATCTGTCTAAATGTATTTGATTATTTAACAGCTGGTTCTCCCGTTGAGCTTCTCGATACTTATGAGTATGTTATACCTGGTATGATTCTTATTATTTATAACTTAAGTTATGATTACACCCTGTTAGGGGCTGAATGTAAACCCATATCCCAAAATTTATACATGTCATCTCGATGCTTGATTACCTAAGTGGGTAGTTAGGTACTGGTGTTGTATATTACCTAAGAGGCTGGTTATCAGTTATACTCCTGGCTACACCTTGTGACTCTATTGTTATGATTCAATTGTTGCGATCCTATTGACATAATGTTCTCCTAATTCTTCTGTGATTGGATTGTGATCCTGATTATGAGATGAACGCTATACCTAGGGTTTTGGTAGGGATGTCATTTGTTGGTTGGGATATTTGTTGTTTTTATCAGTTGAGCTCCCTGCTATGCTATCCTGGGAACTTGTTAATCGTTAGCCGGCTTAGATGTTGTTTTCTGAATTCCTGGCTATACTTACTAGTGGGAATGCTTATCATTGTGCTGGATGGCCTGTTATTTATGTTATAGATCTGTATGGTTATACATATTGCTTATCTTATCGCTTACATGAGTATGGGTTTCAAGCCTTTTCTATCCCATCTTGTGTGTTGGCTTAGAAGGGGATTCCATTTTCTTAGTGAGGAATCAGGTGTGGTAATTCTTTAGGATAGTGTCATTCAGACATGGTTAATGTTGTGGGACAAGCTCAGTTTTACTTTTATCTAGGGCGTGGATGGATTTGCTTCTTGTCATGTTATGATAGATGATTAAGCCAAAATTGTTACCTTGTCTATACTGAGACGACTCTAGTAGTGTTGTAGCGGCTCATTATCGGGTATTGGTTGGGATTCTTTCATTTTTGTAGGTTCCAAGAGTAAACCAATTGAATGTTTACGAAATGTGTCCATGCTCGGGATATGGTAGCTGAGACCTATTAGGGAACACAACTTCTATAGTTTTGATCTTATATATATGCCGGCGGACTATGAGATTATTATCAGAGAGAAGAGGTTGAGGGGGCACTAAGACCACATCCATTATGTCATATTTGATTGTTCCTTCCATGCTTAAGGAACCCAATATACCGCTTCAAGGTCTGTTAGATTTGGGATTCATATGGTCGATGTCTCCCTGGGAGTATCTGTCTGGTTTTCTAGGATAAAGATGGATGGGATTCTCTGGATATGTATTGATTATTGGTACCTACATAGGGTGATGGTAATGAATCTTGATGATTTACTTGACTAGTTATAGGAGGCAGCAATATTCTCTAAGATTGATTTGGGGTCGGGGTACCACCAGCTGAGGATCCGAGTAGAGGATATTTAGAAGACTATTTTTTTGGGCCTATTATAGGCATTATGAGTTTTTAGTCATGCCATTTGGGCTGACTAATGCCCCTACAGAATTAATGAACTTGATGAGTTGTGTATTTTTTGCATATCTGGACTCTCTTGTTGTGATTTTTATTGATGATATATATCCTGGTGTATTCATAGAGCCGAGAGCAGCATGTCCAAAACACCTTCAGATTATATTGCAAACATTTATATGCTAAATTTTCCTAAAAGTGAGTTCTGGCTTAGCTTTATGATTTTCTGGTGAACGTGGTGTCCAACTAGGGTAATATGGTGGATCTGACTAGCGAGCCTAGCCTACTTTAGTGTTTGAGATTCGGAGCTTCGTCTGATTGGTTGAGGTGATTTGTGAGTAACCTGATTATGTATATTATTTTTATGGATATATGTATGGGCGTGTGCTTATGTCTATTGTAGCTCTATTCAGTTGATTCCAGATTCAGGGTTGGTTATTGTCATGACCCAAGCCTAGGGCCTAGACATGACGCGGCTAATGGAAAACCCAAAGGAAACCCAAACAAGCCTCTAAGCATATAATTTCCAAATCCTTGGTTGTGGAATATAAAAAACCAAATATTCAACAAATAATTCTAAGGAAAATGGGGGCTTATGACTCACACTATGAGGATAGATAGATGAAAGGGATTTTCCTGAATCGCCTAACCAATATATTCTATGGGGCGGGTAAGTATGACTCCGTTACGAGGAGGATAGGTACTTGGGGCTTCCATCTCATCATCAATATACGACAAGCACAGAAGGGGGGAACAAGGACCAAGGGAAGTTTTCCATCACATATACATAAGTATTATAAGAGTCAAGCTCATTACATATATCCAACAACACCTCTAATATGAGTAGGACAGGGTCCAAAACATCTCCTGGGCTCACGCTCAAAAAGTAGATGTTTAAAAGTAACTAAGTCTTTAATATAGCATAAAAAGAAAGTGATTGGTATCCGCAGAATGAAGGACTCACCAATAGCAATCTTCAAGCTAGTCAACTAGCCATGTGGAGAAGGATAAATACACTCTTGGGTCCCTACATGGTTCGATCATTAGGCAAAAATTATGCATTAGTACTTTGAATGTACTTGTATGTTGGCATGCAATGTAACAAAGCGTAAACCATAAAATAGCAACAATATGATCGTTTAAAACATTTCTTAAGTCATGCAACATAGGATAATACATATGGAAAGAAGGAATGCACACTTAATTGATTTAAAGATAAAACACTTAAACTTGGAATGATAAGGAACATATATCATCATGTATAAGTAAAATCATAGTATCTTTTAGGAACAACAAAGTGTCTACTTCAAGGGAAGGACCATCTTACTATAAGTAAACCATTAATAATCATAAATAAGAACACCATCTATACTTGAAAAGAGAGAATCATATGCCTTTATGAGTAACACCATTAGTAATATCGAGAGACCATAAATATATGCAAGGAAAGCATTTGAGTTTATAAAATGATGAGTTACATGAATCTGAAACGCCATCCATAATAGTTAAGCATATTTGGACATAATAAGAAGGAACCATCACAAATCATCATATGAGGATATCTTGAGGACATGAGGGGATCATAGGTATATATAAAAAAATCATAGATCAAGAGTGAGATATACCATAATCCTTTGGGAAGTTCATAAAATATAGTGAGAGAGACCATAACTTACATAAACCATGTGAGCTAATCCATGGAGCCCTGACATTTTTCCTACACCGGGAAGAAAAGGGGGAGTTACTTTGCCAAGATCAACCTCCTAATGCTTAAGTGGTTCCACTAAGCTATGTGTGAACCTGGTACTCACCTCTAGTTCTTAGACTCCGGTAATCACCCCAAGAAATTGTATTAAGGTATTCACCTCTTAGGAATTTGGGTTATTGCCTCTAATTCTTTTACCTATAGTGGCACATAGTTATGAGACTGGGGTATTCGCTTCTAGTCCACTAGGTGCTAGGTAGTACTCTCACAAGAGTACAAGATCATAAGTCATAGAATCATATCATTAAAATTATTCCAATTCATGTGAGAGGGAAATTTATCCAATCCCCAACCCATTGATATCATAAAGTCAAATTCATAAGATAGTTCCTTAATCATTCCTTAGATGGGAGATCCTCCACCATAAAACATTCATTCATTAACTAGATGGGAGATCTTCTACTATCAATATTCATACATAGGAAACTTTTCATAACCCAATAATAAATAATGTCTCATAGTTCTTCATTCATCATTATTTTGAAATCATACTTCAAGACATATAGTGAAAATAATCAATTTAAATCATTCTTATATAACCCATCACAATTATGCATATCATCTATCAAAACATAGACATGGAAACATGAAATTCATCTCATACAATCCTCTACTTCATAGTATCTCATGGTATCACATCATATATAGCTTTGAATATAAAAAACTAGCTCATCAAACCATCACATCAAAATATCCAAAAAAAGGGTTCATACCATTCATAACATTCTTAAAATTTTTATGATCTCATAGCATGCTTAATTTCCCTTCAACATTAGCAAAATTCATAAATTACACATTTTTCTATAAGACCTTCATCACATAAGAGATTTGCCACATAACTTAGTCGAAACATGGTAATTATATATATTTAGGCTTAAAATCGTAAAATTCAAGATTAAAGAACATGAGAGAGGTAAAATAAAGTCATTTAAAAAGTCATTAAAACAACTCACCATCATACTTGCAAAATCCCAATATGGCGTCATGAAAATCATTCAAATATTCATAATATGTTCAAGTCTTTCAAGATGCCATAGCATATAAAGCTTTAAAGTAATAAGTATATCATAATCTCAATTATTAGAAGGAGCCCATGCATCAATAGATTAATAATCAACAAATTCCCGATATATTCTGTGCAATGGAATGATAGTAGAAGATACTTATAAAGAATAGTTATTAGAATTAAGAAATTTGGTAAAAAAAATAGTTTTGAGGCTCCTTGGGTGGAAGGACCCATAGAAGAAAGCCCCACATACCTTAATCATGAGATTTTCTTGAAAGTAACTTGAAGAAGACTTGGGCTTCTCTTAGTTTCTTCAATTTCAACAAGAGTTTTTGAAAAAGCTTAAGATATGGAAGATTTAGGAAGATTGGAGAGGATTTTTTTGAGTATCTCTTTGAGTTCTAGGGAATAAAATGGTTGAAAATTTTAAATTTTGCATCTATATAGGTATAAGGTTATTGCCCAAATTCTCTCTATTGAAACAGAGAAAATTTTGAAATTTTTGACCTATGGTGTGGCAAGTTCGCGTCGCGGACTTACCCCAAACCCTACTGGTTTGAACAATTTCATCAAAAAATATTTTTTTTTGACTTGAGCAACCTATACCTTGTAGGTAACAAATTTTCACAAATAATATTTCCCTCTGAACAAGAATTTGAAGTTGGATTTGCGAAATTATACATGAATTTTAAGATATTTAAAAAAGCATCATAAGGTGTTTTTGAGCTACATTGAAGGGTGTTATAGTTTTGTGGGTTTGTTCAGTTATGTTTGGCATATTTGTGCCTAGTGTTTCAAGACAAGTACCCTAGGGTTGAGTAATTGGCTTGCTTGTAGGTGGGATCCAACAGAACCATCATGACCAAAATTGGGTCGTGATAGGAAAAATGCAAAAGGCTGCTAGCACGAAGAGTAATCATGTCCCTGACTCATAATAACCTATCTAAGGCCCAATTCTACAAACATTTTTCTACTGGTCAAGGGTCCAAGGATCTATGCCTCTCAAGTCACACAAAACGTTAATATAGCAGTCTACCGATTCTGTGCTACGTGGGTCTAGGGCACCACTAGTCTAAGCCTAGACAAAAGATTAATGATTACAGTAACAAGACACCAATACAGTACTCAACAAAATTGACATCATAAGCATGCTTAGTGTGTCAAACAACTGCTCTGTTTGTTCCTAATAAGAAGAAGTGCACTAGACAGTTAGTATACGATACAAAATCAAATATCAATCCACTAATGGATCCTTAAAAGGTCAAATTGTCACTCTATTAGCCCAGATAATCAACAATATGATAGAAAATCAATAGACTAGCCACACATGCCAACACATGTCTATTGATACTAAAAACAGTCGTAGATTGTAGCTGGTGTAATCACATGTAATATATAAGGACTTTAACCCTTTTCTCTTCATCCCAATCAGTCAACCCAAAATTGAATTCTCATAATCCACTCAATTTAAGAGAGGAAATATAGTAGCGTACCTATTCGTTGATTATGTGATTCAAAAATTATTTTCTATTTTCAGAGAATCTCTGAATATCGTTAAGGTACCAAAGTAGAGTTATTATATCAATAGGGCCATTGCGACATTAAATTTGTGAGATTGCATTTCATTTTTGACCAAAAATATAAATAACAATGATATTGATATTGTTTCATCTGTAATGCAACCAGTAAGTAGAAACCAGGTATACCGCAGTGTATATCTTAAAAAGTTACCCAAGGTAGACCCTAAATTCACCAAAATCAGACGCAAAATAGATAAGAAATAGATTCTCAAAGTTTTTGAAGTTGAAACTATAACACAGTATCAAAATAGTAAGATCACCTCAAATGACATATGAAAAATGATTTCTAGTAATTTGATGATGTTCTCCTCTGAAAAACACATATATTAACCTTTTGACTGACTTGAATCTAAACAAAAATGACTAATTTATGGATGGAAAAATTTTGATATCATTCCTTGACATAATCTGGGAAATGACATTCTTTTAACCCATTATGAATGTCACTATAGTGATACCTAGTATGTTATAGCAACTCAACCCAGAAAGGTGGTTGTGGCTATAATGATGCTAGGGTCACTATAGCGACCCATGGGTCCCTATACAGACATATCTATAGTGAACTGATGGCCCTATTGCGATTGCACCAGATGCCCCTACTGCAATTTCTATCTTTCCCAGTACAAATATCTAGACCATGGTTCAAAACTTTTTCAGAGTCCAAAACACATAACCAAACTATGACACCACACCAAATTTGACATTCCAGATCCTATGATGCACTCAAAATTCATATATAAAGTCCTTATAATCAAATGTTTGTCATATTTTCTTACTTTAAAATTACTGAATTTCTATTAAAGAGACCAAAACACACTCAAAAGCCCTCACAAAACGAACAAAAGATAGTTCTTGGCCCAACTCGGTATTTCAAAGCTAATCATGTTGTCAGAATTTTCATTCGAGCATATCTAAAAAAAGTTGAATAAATTCAATTTATTAGTTTATTCTAAAGGCTAAATTGTAAAATTTGGTAATTCAATTTATTAGTTTATTCTAAAGGCTAAATTGTAAAGTTTGGTATGAACTAACTCCGCCAATCTCTGTATTCTAATCGAACATGCCTTTACCCTAGTTTGGCCTTTTCAAAGATGATGAGTTGTCAAAATCCGTTACGAGGCATTTCAACTAGACTTTACTTCTAAACATAGTTTTTCAACTTTAAATAGGCCTACAATATAGAGGACTGCACATACTTCCTATGAGCTTCCACGCAACTTGTCACAACCCGAACCTAAGGTCTAGCCATGACATGGCGAATGTGACATACGAAGGCACCCTATAGAAGCCTCTTTTTCATATTGTAAGCATATATAATGTACATAAGAAATCATAAGAGTAAGAATGAGGGATATAACATCATAAGTGTCAAACATCTCCCTTTAGGGGGCATTATAACATCTTTACTCTAATGTACTTGATCGTGGTGAGAACTGGAATATAGCTTTACTAGATCACCCTCAATATTAGAGAGTATAAAAGTCTTAGGAACATCAACATAAGAAAGAACATAGGGCTTGTACCATAACTATGGGAACTCACTAAGTCTTCAATAGCAATATCAAAATCTAGTCACAAAAGTGAGGAGTACTATTAGCGTTTATCCCTACATGGTGATATCATGTAAGTAAGAGCATGCATTAGTATGTTTGAATATACTTAGTATATAAGCATGCAATGCATCAATGAAAACATAATAGCTATATACATAGACATGTCAATAAAATAGAGACAAGATATGCATGAATCAATGAAACTTTTAAAATCATATTTTGAAACATCATAAATCATTTCATAGCATAGTAGACATACATATATGGGAATAAAACCATAACTGACAATAAGTACATGGGGACTATTATATCAAATCCCAATGTTTCCTCTACACTAAGCGAAAGAAGAGTCTAGTTTGCCAACATAGACCTGACCCTAACCCTATAGTATCTATCCTAATATGGTAAGAATCCACCATTTTTACCCCACCTTTTATACTCTATCTTATCATGGTGAGTGTCCACTAAAAGTCATATGGGTCCATTAGCATACCTTATAGGCATATAACTATCATCCTCGTCATTCTATAGTGGCACGTAGTCATGGGATAATGAAATCTACAAATGTCCTCTCGGGGCTAAGTCATATCCCATGGAATACATAATCATGCATTATAGAGACATCATCATAGTTTAGAAATAATAATTTCATATCTTTGTAAAATAGGTATTATGACCTCATGAAAACACACAGTAGCATAGATTTAATCCATCTATATAACTTTGCATATAGTGTAGGTATACTCTCCATATTATCATCATTTCGTAAACATTAGGGTCTTAAGTTACACTCATCACAATCATAATGATAACATCATCATCATATAATCATCATCATGAAACCATACTTTCATACTCAAAATTATAGTCATAAGATCATAGATTTAATATTGGGAAATTAGGGCCATCTGTGGTTCATGAGCAATTGAGCTAAAATCATACAATTAGATTAAAATCATGTAAGAATCATGCAATTAAAATCACAATGAATCATTTGTAAAGGAATTCACATCAATTTCCAAGAAGCTCTAATAATCATATACTTGAAATCATTCATGAAAACACCCTCATTTTCATGTAATTGGGATGAATCCATACTAGGATTAATCAATAGACAAAATCCCAGTCACAATTAAATAAATGGAGTAAAAGTATAAAAGATCCATATATTTTAAATAATTGAAAATAGGTAGAAATTGAGAATTTAGAAGGAGAAGCTCAAATATCTTAAGTAAAAGAAATAGAATTTGAGGAGAAAGTGAGTGCAAAGGGGAACCCGAAGGAACCTCAAATAAATCTATTAACATATCATTATACATCCTTGGTCGAGGAAACATTAAACAACATTAATAAGAGTAGAAATAAGGGCAAAAAGGGGCTAAAGGAAAGCCTTTAATAACATAAGACATCATTAAATCAAGAGAGTCAAGGCTCACAATATAATTACATAACTTGTCCAATAACACCTCTACTACATAGATAAGAGTGGGGACCAAGACAAGTAACCGGGCTCACTGTCATAGTCATAAGTCTACAATAAAAAAAAGAGTCTTAATACATATCATAAGATAAAGTCATTGTCCCCAAAATTGAGGACTCACTAACTAGCTTTGAGTAGAAGTACTATCCATGAGGAGAAGGATGATCAATTGATGCTCCGGTCTCTACATGGTAACATCATGTAGGCATAGAGTGTGCCTTAGTACGTTTGAATGTACTAAGTATGAAGGATGCAATGTATGAACAGATAGGCACATGGCAAAATACAATATCATAAGCAAGAGATAACATATTAGCAATATGACATGAATGAATGGTACTTGAAATAAAATATTCTTATATAGAACATATTACATGTGAAGAAGATGACCATCATTAGATAACCGCCTTGGTGAGGCAATTGAGGTATATAGCCCCCAATATGGTAGCACGAGCCTACCATCCCCCGAGTTAGGTGATTGAGGTATATACCCTCCCAATGTGGTATCACGGGCCTATAACCCCCGAGCTAGGCGAATGAGGTATATACCCCTCAATATGGTAGCATGGGCCCACCACTCCCCCGAGCTAGTCGATTGACATATATACCCTTCAACATGGTAGTTCGGGCCTACTACCCCCTCGAACCAGGCAATTGGACAAATTTCATCACAATAGATATATTTCATTAAATTATTATATAAATACCTTCCTTTCATCATCATAGTGTTATTCAACTCATAGGTCATGCAACAGATCATCAATAGTTCAAGAATCCAAAATCGAACATTTTATCAAATACTTGGTGGGTGTGTTAGGCTAGTGTAAGATCATACAATTCAAGAGTATAATCATGCAAGAAAATCCAATGTAAAAATACCCACCAACACTTGGTAATATCCTCATACAATATACATCAAAAATCTTCATTAAATGAAATAATGGATCATAGATTCATAGCTCAAAATATGCTCTAACAGTCACAAGTTTATGAACCCCAGCATAGTTCATAGTCAACTTAATGATAAGTAAGACCCATAAGTAAATCAACTTATAATCATGCAACTTAGATAAACAGGAAGCTTACACACTATGGGTGGAAGGACCTAATGATTGAAACCCACATAACTTTACTTTGGAGAATTTCTTGGTGAAGATTTAAATGGAGACTTGAAGCTTGAATGAACTTCTTAAGATCCAAAAGAGATTTGGATACTTGAATTTTGAGAGAAATATTAGTCTGAGGGTTTGAGAGAGTATTTAGGAATGTCTGGTATGATATGAAGGTGAAATATGGCCAAGTGCAGGTATTTTCATGCATGGGAAGTCTTAGGCCCAAGACCCAGAAATCTTGGATTGAACAAGAAAATTGCGCAAAAAAAATGTACTTAGGCGCACCCTTGGTGCATCGTGCCAGGCGCATGGAAACCTCATTAGAATTTGATTTTATGGAAATTGAAAGTATGTTTCATTTACTCTAAAGTTGGGTTAGACCCATTCCTCACCCAATTTTGCCCCTGATCAGGAATATGAAGTCAGATTTTCAAAATAATGTATCAATTTTGAGAGATATGAAAATTACAATTCTGGGCACTTTCGAGACATATTCTGGGGCACTTTTTGGGGTCGTTTGACAAATCTTGGAAATAAGCTCTTATAATGAAGCATGTCATGTAAAATGAAAATATTTCTACTATATGTATGCAAGACTATGGATATGATGAAGGAGGAGGTCTATCAAGTATGTTGTGAAATACGTTAAATTCCTATGAAAGCTATACATTATTGTAAATCCCTCTCTATGTTGGTATATGATTTTAAGCATGCCATAGTTATACTCATGTATGTATGTCCAATGGAATTAGTCTACTTGAAGCCAATAATGAATGAATGATTAAGGTAAGAGTCCTCCACCTAGTAAAAGAGGCATACACAAGACTTAGGAGTTATCCTTATGATGATGATCATTTTTCAAGGGCTTATCCTTGTGATGATGATCATTTTCAAAGGGATTATGGGATGGGTTAGTAGAATAACTCTCTACACTTTATTATCAGTAGAATAACTCTCCACACTTCATTATTCTATGATTCATGTTTATGGTCATTCCATGAGAGTTACACTGAGCACCGAGTGGACCTTTGGATAAATGTGGATACCCCTTATAGCTAGGACAAGAGATCACTAGTAGAATCACAACACTCCATAACTACATGCCATCATAGGATATAGGGGTCACCACTAGTAGAGAGTGACTTAGACTACCCGATAGCAGAGGTTTGTTAGTAGCTATCTTTAGTAGATCCACGTATGTGTCTTAGGAGGTTGCCATGGCAAATGATCTCCCTCTTCTTCTGGTGCAGGGAAAACATTGATTCTCCATAGCTTATCTCATATAATTTATGTCCATTGCGGGTTACACTCATATGTGGTCATGTTCTCCTCATGGTTCTAAGGTGTCCATTTATGATGATGTAAGATGATTCCTTCATGATATGTCCAATGGTGTTTCAAATTTCATATACCTCATTGTTTTACTAGTTCAAATGCTTTTCTTCGCAAATGTTATGTTCCTTTATTTTTGGCAACAATATTTCTCATAATGGTATATGAAATTCTTTTGTAGTATGCGCAATGTTCATCACTATGGTCACTAATATCCCATCGGTGCTAAGATGGTCCTTCCCTTAAAGTACATACATTGTTATTCCCAAAAAGGCATTACTACTTTACTTATGCATAATGACATGTGTCCCTTATCATTCAATGTCTGTGTTTATCATGAAATCAATTAAGTGTACACTCTTCACTTTCCACGTGCATTATGTTAAGTTCTATTGTTTAAGTAATGATTAAATGATCATGTTGTTCACTAGTTCATTGGTTTTACTTTACTACATTACCTGCCTACATACTATTAAATTCAAATTACTAACACATACTCTATTACTACATGATTTCACTATGTAGAGACCAGTGCTCCTCGATATCTTCCACATCGCTAGCTTTAGAACTTAGAAGATTTTGCTTGTGGTGAATCCCCTATAAGAGGGAAATATCCATCTCCTATCTAGTTTATTTATAATAAGAAATTGATACTCTTATTGCTTTAGTTTTGAAGGTGATCTTGGAACATGTCCTGGCCTCCTTCCCATTTATGGCTTAGAGGTATTGTTGGATAATCATGCCATGTACATATTGAGTGATGTTTATGTTTTTATGAAAACTTGTCCCTTAGTATTTATCCCGTATAATGTGATGCTTGAAAAGTTGTTAATTAGATGGTGATTTTCCCTAAGTCCCTACTTCTCATAGAGTTTGTACTATGATCCCTTTCCCTTTGTCTATGTGTTGATGGGATTGAATGATGGGAATTCCTTTCCCCTTTTCCCCATAGCTTGAGACCAAAGACCCGATTTCTTGTAGTTTGAATTATGTGTTGGTTGATTCATGTTTTTGCAATCAAGGATATGCTTATGTATGCTGTGAGACTTTCTTGGTACCATTGGATTTTTCATTTGCCATGTCACGTCTAGGCTTGGACTATGACACTTTTTTACTAAAATAAACCCTCTTTCCAATGTGGAGAGATCACATACTATTCTAGGAATGCAAAATTTTATGAAAAATTATTTTTCAATATAGTTGATCTAAAAATTGAAAGAGACCATTTTGTTACACAACCCTTTTTCATGATTAAGAATCTAACCTCGGATTTTCCCAAAAGAATATGATCAAATGATACCTTATATAAGACATCTTTCATATGGTCATAAAAAAGCTTTTGAGAGGTGCTACAATATCCCCTTTTAGGAACATTCATCCTTGAATGGAGTCAAGATTAGCGTAAGTAGAGTAGAATATGTAACTGCCAATTCAACATGAATGCAATATCAAAACTTTAAAAAATCTTTGGAAATTATTTTCGTGAGTATGCATGCATGCATAGAGAGATTGACAGTTGGGATGTTGAAGAGTGTTAATACGAGGGATAAAGTACCTTAAGCTTGTGTAGAAGAAAACAGGTAAGGATATCATTTCATCATTTCCCCCACTTCCCACGTTGAACTTTTGACTTGTTAATTTCTCCACAAAACCTTGACATATGCAACTTCTTTGTTTCTCAATCTTTTAATTTATCGGTCTAAAATCTCAATTGAAACTTTATCATAGGTGAAGTTCTATTGTCATTCAACGGTACAATCATGTTCATATCATTAACACATTCCTTCAACAGTGAAACTTAGAATACTGGATGAATCGTATATAATTTCATTGGAAATTCAAATTTATAAGCCACCTTACAAATCATTTCCAAGAACTTATTAGGTCCTTCATATCTACAACTTAACTTTTCCTTATTTATATATCACATTATACCTTTCATATGTGATACCTTTAGATAAATCCAATTGTCCTCTTTCAATTCATATCCCTCTTTCTAACATATGAGTATAACGTTTCGTGACTTTGGGCTGTGTAATGGCTTTGTCGGTCATTTTTGGCCCTATCAGTGAAAATTAGTATTTTACGATTTCGTAAGTTGCTTCGGGCCTATGTTGAACTATTTTAATGGTAAGAACTAGAATCCTGTGTTTTAAAAGTTGAAATTATGAATTTTGATATTTTTGAAGGCTAAAGTCATAGAAAAACTGAGTTTTAGTGTCATTCTGAGTTTCGGAGGTCAGATCAGGGGTCAATCATTTCCATTAGCTCCTGAATGTTGAAACTGAACTTTAAGAGGTTACAGAAATAAGTTTGTAGACAAAATGAGGTTTGTAGGCCCGAAGTTGTGATTTTAGTCCTTTTCTGGACCAAAGTTTGACTTTGGACAACATTCGGGTTCGCAAGCTCGGATCAGGATTCCGACTGTTCCACTTTTTCTGGATAGTGAAACTAAGATTCGGAATGGTCTCAAAATAATTTTTGGAGTTGGCGAGGGCAGTTTTGATATTTTGAATTTTAAACTAGTTTTATTGACTTGCATTGGTAAATATGGCAAGGAGGCTATAAAACTGATTTTCGCTGATTCTCGTTAGAAAATATGGATAAATATTGGTTTGTGAAGCTCTGAGTTCATATGAGTTTCAAGGGTCTATTCCTTGTAGGAAAATTGGACTTGGGTTATTGTTTTTTGTTGATATCTGGTGTAGGTGGGTTTCTTCTCCACCTTCGTGGAGAAGCCTCCACATTCATGGAGGGTGTGGCCTGCTGAGCTCTACATTCGTGGACTGTGTTTGGCATTCACAGAGTTGTGACCTTTTTGGTCTCTGCATTTGAGGGCTGGGCTCCGCGATCATGGAGTAGTTTTCATCCTTGGACAACTTCAAAATCATAAAAAGCTATTTCTAATCCATTCTTAAACTTCTAAGCTTTTTTTGGGTGGTTTTGAAGAAAGGTTTTCAAAGATTTTCGTTAGGCAAACATTTCTAACACTACAATAATCATTTTCTCTGAGTTTTATCTTTATTTTATCTTTGATTTCATGAAATGGAACATCCAAAATTGATAATTTTTAGACTATATTTTTCAAACTTTAAATATTAATTTTTCATTAACTTTGAGTTTTCTTTTTATGGGATTTTCACTCATGAACTCCAATTTCACATAGAACTTGATTTTTAAGTTATTTTTCAAATTCGAAAAACTTCAAATTTTAGCCCTAAAATTGACTATTTTGTCCCTTGGCCTAAGTTTTGCCAATATATGTATCCAAATGCATCTCTTGATGAGTAGTAACTATTGTTGATAGTGATTGTTTGAATTGAAGGATCGATTTGAGGATTTGAGTTGATTGAAAGCTTTTTCGAGTACGATTTCGGCATCGAGTAGGTTCTACAAAACTTTTGTGGCTGAATTTGAGTTATTGAGCATGTTCATGTGATAATTGTGAGATTTAGATGGATAATTGTGTAAATAAGTTGATGTGTTGAAATATGAAGGGAAATTGGCTCCGGTTGAGCTGAGTTGTGGTATAATTTTGATCTTATTGGTGAACTAAGATGAATTATGATGGAATGATGAGGACTTGAGATAAAATATGACTGAATATACTTATGAGAGTAATTGGGAAGTGTTAGGCCCAGTATTGTGTATATGCTTGCATAATTAGGACGAATAAGGTTCAGTATTATTGATATACTTGTATTTTTGGGATGAGTTAGGTTCCATATCACTGATATTATTTGTATATTTGGCACGAGTTAGATCTAGTAATATCGATATTCTTCCATACTTGGCCGAGTAAGGTTTGATATTATTGGCAATCTTGAGCATTGATATAACTATGATTATCTAAAATACGATGACGATTTGTTCATTAGCTGTGGAACATGATATTACTCCTTGAATACATATGATTATTATGAGTTTTGTGCTTTGGTAATCCTATTATAATGCTATTCAACATGTTTTCATGCATATTTGGGTTGCACTATTGATTTAGATCTATTATGTGTGGCTTATATCTTCCCTTGACCCGGGTAGGGGAAAGGATATTATGATTCATATTGGTACCACCCCGTTGACCCGAGCAGGAGGTAAGGGTGAGATTCATATTTCGTATATCTTGACCACAGACAGGTGGTACGGACTTGGCATCACATTATCGCTTGACCACAGGCATGTGGCAAGGTTGTAGCATTCTGATATTAGCTTAACCATAGGCAAGTGCCAAGGTTGTGGCACACTTGGTTTTTTAACTAATAACTGATCATGCTCAAATAGTACCTCTCACTTTGAGGATAAAGTGATTGTTGTCAAATATAAAAGCTAACCTTAGGTTAGGGTTGAATCCCAAGGGAATACGAGGTTTTGCCGCATTGATTCACCAACAATCATTTCAAACATCAAGTAACTCTATTCTCAATTAAAGGAGGGATTTGAAAGGATTTATAAGAAACTAAAATTATACTAACAAAGTAAAAGGACAATCAAATTGGAAAGTGACTTGGGAAATTGTGTTCACCATGATTCTTTAACTCAACACCCCAGATAACACAACTTAAATTTGAAAATTGCATGCAGGATGGTAACATAGGTTCTTCCAACCCGCAGGAAAAGGTGAAGGTCGAAATTTACTATGGTGCTTGGCCGACTACTATAGTTGTAACATCCCACATCTTATAATACTAGTACTATGAAAATGAAACATGATATGATTTGGTCAAATTAGCGCTCATTTTTAGAAGTGCTTGAATCTCATGTTATAGGGTGATATGTGCGTATAACGCTTAAAATGGTCCAGTGTATACATGTTTTGTGTCAAATTTAGGAGATCACGACCCTAAAAAACGTGAGAGAATTGAGGTGCTCGTAGGACTTACGAAGCTAGCAGGTGAGTCACCTACTTGCTTAGCTTAACCGTGCTAGCTAAACGAAAACGAGGCCTGACATTGAATTTGCTCAAGTCCAATTATGGATAAAATTCGTGTTAAGGGTGTAACTTTATCCCGTGTTTTAGCATCATAAAAGGACTTTATTTTCAGCCTAAGAATATAAAAAGGTCCCAAGTACATCACATCTCACTTGACTAATTGGGCCCAAAACTAAGTAAGGAGAAAAGGGAAAAATGGGCAGCCAAGGCCCAACCAATTTGAACTGAATTAGGCCCAAGTGAAAAGATGAAGCTACTGCATCACCACCAAGAAAATATGAGTCTTCAACCACACAATAAATTCGGTCAAAACTCCTTTAAAAAGCCTTACAAGTAACACCTTTAAGTCATTGTTAACTTGGAAAAAAAATCAGCTTTCACAAGCTTTCTCTCTACACTTTCTTAACTTTGTAAAGTAGCCAAAAAGAGCTTTTAGGGTTCTTCAGGAGGCCCTCAACCTTCAGGGTAAAGGCAAGTGATTATAGTTGTGTGTTTAGTATGATTTTCTTATGCAAAACAAGAGACTATATTGGTTATGTCTATGCTGAAATTGTTGGACAGCATGTGTTCCAAAAGTAGTTGTACATTTTTCTTGTTTATTTGGAAGCTTTTCTCTTATTGGTTGGATTGATTATGAGGGGAGGCTACTATTAATAATGAGTATTAGTTCTATAATGATGTATAAAGGCTGTTGCACCACTTTTATAGTCCACAAAAGTGAGTCCTTATAGTATATCGCAATTGTGTTCTTAGTAAGAACTTATGGGCTAATGGATGGAAGGCTATTGCCTCGCATCCTTCATGAATTATTTTGTACTATTCTAAGACTATTTTATGGCTATTTTTATGCATATATATGTTGAAGAAAGTTTGGTTAAAGTTGGAATAGATTTGGGATTATCGATGCCAAAATGGGGCAAATGGACGTAACGTTATGCCGCCTATTTATATGTTGCGTAGAATTGTTATGTGTTGTAATCTGTGGATTTTTATAAAACTGTTATAGCACTAGCACAGACTGAACATGATATGTATATGAGAATGTGTATTAGAAAATACGATTAGGGGCTGAAAAGTTGAAAGAATATGCTCGGGTTTACAATTATACACTTGCTGCCCGTATGTTGTCTTTTATGAGATTTGGCTGCCAAGATGTATCTATTAGCTGCTAATGATAGTCTTATCTCCTACTATGCTGTGGATAAATATTTGGAGGAAGGGAAGGTTATCTCGGGGTAATAGTGAGATCGTACATCGAGGTATGTAAGGCTACTTGATTTCGTATTGTTTGGCATGAATCATAGATTCCTCCATGGCACATAAAGGCACTTACCAACTCCAACACAAATATTAACCTTATCTCAACTGTATCACATGTTCATATGCTCCCATACATAGTCACCTTTAAATCTACATACGTACTTGGATACCAAGATAAACGAATTCGTCCTACTAAATAAAGTTCATGTGTTATTCTACCTCCTATGCATTTCATTATTTGTGTAACTTACTCCTTTCATTGTGGCATTGTCTTTTGTGATTATTTACATGTCGTATGTTGTATCTACACTCCTATGGCTCAAATATTAAGACTACCAAAAAAATCATCTCAAAGGTAATTGGAAGATAAAGTAAAGTATATTGCTTATTGATGGGTGGTAACCCGAGGGGTGGAAGAATCACCTTGCCAGGGTCGATCCTAT
>JAABOM020077269.1:0-33542 GCA_011800125.2 Solanum clarkiae | reverse complement strand
CAACATGGATGATAATCACACACTAAGCCACCATAACATATCAATGCATGCTCAATTATTGATTATCACTATCACATGGTTTTCATGGCAATACACTCAATCAAGTGATGACTCACCCTTAAGAATAACATCAGCCAATCTATCATAGGGCAAGCTCAGATTGCTCAAACAAGATTAAGGGTTACTTAGACTTCACCAATAGCCCACATGAACAATCAATCAATACAAGCAAGCATTTTCAATCATACATTCTCATGATCATGGCACTATCTCGAGTGAGAGCATTCAAGAATGATAACGAAAATGAACATGAGGCAATACGCACAAACAATCCATCATTGTGCAACAAATTCGTCATTCATAAACCTAAACCAACTCAAATGATCCACCAATTTTGACACACATAGAGGGAATCAAAACCCACAATAAATCATTCTTTCATGCAATACGGGGTTTAAGAATCACTCGTAAGATCTACCCACTTAATGTTTAATAAAATTTCAAGCAGTAAAGTTTGATTATCATATTCATAAACCTTGATCAGCCTCATGAACAATGACATTCATCAAAAGAACTAAAATAAGGGCCAAAAACTCTTCAATGGTGAGACATAATGAAATCCTCAAAGATTACCTTGTGATGAATATCATCAACCCTTTTTGTGAAAATATTCAAAGAAAAGAAAAAAGAGGGGTTTTGGCATGCAAAGGAAGTTGAAACGACCCCAAAAAGTGCTCAAAAATGTGCCTCAGAAGTGTCTGGAATCGTAATTTTCATACATCTCAAAATTCATATTTGATGTCAAAAATCCAATTTCATATTCTTGTTCAGGGGGGAAATTGAGTGGGAAAAGGGTCTAACCCTGATTTTAAAGCTACCGAATAATAATTTCAATTTTCCAAAGATTCAATTTCCACTAAGGGTTCGTGCGCTTGGTGTGACGCGGCCAGAGCGTGCCCCTGTGTTATTTTTGCCCAGTTTTTGTTACTTGGTCCAAGGTTTTTGGATCTTGGGCCTAAGTCTTCCCATGTATGAAAATACCTACACTTAACCATATTTCACCTTCATATCTTACAAGACATTTTCCAATACTCTCTCAAATGCTTAGACAAATATTTTACTCAAAATTGAAGTGCCAAACCTCATTCTGGATCTTAAGGATTTCACTCAAGCTTCAAGTTATCATCTCAGTCTTCATCAAGGAATTCTCCAAAGCTAAGGTATGTGGGTTTCAACCATTGGGTCCTTTCACCCATGGTGCCAAAGCTTCCTCTTTACATAAATTTCATGTTTCTAAATTGATTTACCTATGCATCTTAATTACTATGAATTTGACTATGAACTATAGTGTGGTTTTATAAAATTCTGACTATTTGAGCATGTTTTGAGTTGTAAATCTTGGATCTATCTTGAGACTTGATGAAGGGTTTTGATGTATATTGCATGATGGTATTACCTAGTATTGATGGGTTAATTTACTTCAAGTTTACTTGCATGATTTCACTCTTGAATTGCATGATTTTATACTAGCATCGCATATCCCATAAAGTGTTTGATAAAATGTCCGGTTAATATATCTTGAGTTGTTGAAGGGCTAATACTTGGCCATAACCAATTGAGGGGTTGATATCTCAATCTCCTCGGATGAGGGGTTGATACCTCAATCTCCTCTAGGGGTATTTTGGTAATTTTATTGGATGTTACATCTTGCTTTTAAAATAACTAGTTTTCTTGTATGCGCTCTGCACGTGATCAAAGCGTGTACCTCATTTGATAATGAATATTCAGAGAAAAATTAAATTTAATTATGAACTACTAGAAAGATAATTAATTCACTAATTTTGATAAATTATTTATTTATAAACGTCTTATATATAGAGATTCTATCACTAATTAGAACTCATGGTAAATTAGAATTTTCCTTAACGACTGTAGGGTATTTTTTGTTTCAAATAAAGAAGAAGTATAAGTGTATCAAATAAGAAAGATTGAGGAGTCTTTCCATGCTAGAAGTTCTTATTTTATCTCTTCTTTCCATATATTTCACAACAACAACATACCCAGTGAAATCCTACAAGTGGGGTCTGAGGAGGGTAAAATGTATGCAAACCTTACCACTACCTCATAGAGATAGAGAGGTTGTTTCCAGAAGACCCTCGGGTCAAAAGTGTCAGGCCCTATAAGCAGAAAATAGTACATATGAAAGAGAAATGTCTAAAACGGAAATCAAGTGATAGTATATAAATACAATAAAGGAAACAAATATGGGACATACAATAATCAACATAAGATATAAAGACACCCATACATGACTTGACCACTAACCTACTATACCATAGGGGTAGACATCCTCCTACCCCTACCAACCTATTAACCTTCAACCCTAATGCACGACCTCCACTTCTTTCTATCTAAGGTCACGTCCTCGGTGGTATGGAGTTGTGCCATATCCTGTCTAATCATCTCCCCATAATATTTTTCACTCTATCTCTATCACAATCCAAGCCTAGGGCCTAGACATGACACGGCGAATGGGGAACCCAAAGGAACCCCAAGCAAGCCTCTTAACTTGTCATTACACATCCTTGGTCGTGGAAGCATATAAAAGGAATAAAGTAAGCAAAAGGAACAAGGGCCTAAGGGATAGCTTGTTAAAATATCAACATAAAATACAAGGAATCATAGCTCATATCATAAATATACATCTTGTCCAACAAACACCTCTAAATACATAGATAGAGCGCGGGCCAAGACAAAGCTACCGGGCTCACCCTCATAGTCAATAGAACATAAGATAGTGTCTCAATACATAAATAATAGCAACATAGACTAAGGTCCCCGAAATGGAGGACTCACCAACAAGCTTGGAATAGCACCAACTAGCCACATGGAGGAGGAGGAGGATCAACTTGAGCATCAGTTCCTACATGGTGATATCATATAGGAAAGAGTATGCATTAGTATGCTTAAATGTACTAAGTATGTGGGATGCAATACAACAAGAAGTAGACATCATAATCAAAATGCATGGTAATAAGCAATAGACATAATATACAATATTCCATGTATGATCAATGCTTAAGTAAAACATGCTTAAGTAACTCATGCTTATATAGGACATCATATGTGAAGAAGAGACCAAGCTAGTTGTTCAAGGTATACACCTTGGTGGTTGTGTGGTATAAACCACTCACATGGTTGATGGTAATCACACGTTACCAACATGGTGATGAAGTATACACTCCTAACATGGTTGATGAGTATAAACCCCCGACATGGTTACCCGGGCTCTTGTCCCCCTGGATCGGGTATGGTCTAATGCAACACTCTATATAGGATTTATCATATGCTCTAGTGCAACACTTCATATGGGAATAATCATATACATAAGCTCATTTCATCATCATAACATCATTCATATCATATCTCATGCTTTGGACCTTCAACTACTCAAGAAATCACATTGGATATTTTACTAAACATTTGGGGGAAGGGGTGTAATAGGGATAAAAGACCATGCAATTTAAAGATAAAATTATGCAAGAAAATTAGTGATAAAACCATCAATCAACACCTTGCAACAGCCCCAAGAAATTCTCATCAAAACTCCTCATCAAATCCAATATTAGATCCAAGATTTGAAGCTTAGAACATGCTAAAACAACTATACTTTCATCAACTAAAATCATTGTGTAGTAATTTCTCAATATACAAGACCCACAAGTAAAATCAACTTTAAATCATGAATATTAAGCAAAAGAGGTTATAGGTGCCATGAGTGGAAGGACCCAATGGTTCAACACCACATACCTTAGGTCTAGAGTTGCTTGAAGTTGAGATTGGGAAGAATAGAAGCTTGGAAATGATCTTTGAATCCAATCTTGTTCTTGGGTTTCCTTGAAATTGAATTGGGGCTTGATGGAGGATTTTGAGAAAATTGAGAGTGTATTTGAGATGAGAGTAATGAGTTTTATCCTTTTGGATAGTATTTAGGTCTTTTAGGAAGATTAGGATAGCATTGAAAGTCTAAAAAGGGCATTAGAGTAATTAAAATTTACAAAGACGCCATAAGTGAAAGGATGAAAAAATTGGCAAAGTATCATATCACTGGAGACTTGACTGACCGTGTGGCACTCCACGGGTTATGTAGAGTGCCCGTGAGACAAGACTTAGATAGAAAAATGGAATTGGAACACTTGGGAAAAAGTTAGCATTGACATCACTTTGACGGCCGCTTTCACGGACTATGTGGGGTTAGACGGACAGTTTACTGGTCCATCCCATGTCATTTAGTCAAAAATGTTGCAAGCCTCCACACGCCCAGGTGCCACAGGCCGTCCCACTCCAAACGGTCCGTCAATAGTGCCCGTGGTACCAACCTTAGCCACATTTTCCCCAAGTCCAACAAGCTTGCTTTGGCACACCTTGTGGCCATCCCCACGATCAGTGGTGGGCCATACGGCCCATGCCACTGGCAGTGCCACCTTCCTTGGTGCCAAAAATGGCCCTTCCTAACCCCAGCTCCCCAACCAACCCGTCAAAGGGCACACTGGCCGTCAAGCTGCCCGTTTGAGTTCACTACACGGGAGGGTCTCATGTAAATGGTCACAACTCCTTCATCTAAACTTGAAATAAGGTGAAACCAAATGCATTGTGAAGCTAACTCAAAGAGATTTCTTTGACATATCATGGACCACCCAGATTCAAATGTGCTAAAAGTTATGCTAGTTTAAAGTTGACCCTTGCATGAACCATCACCCAAAACTTAACTCTTAGGGGAGTCTTGAACTCGTTTAGGTACTAGGAGTTTCCCATGAACCTAATACACCCCAAATCTGACCAAATGATGCTTGAAACATGGATACATAAGAGTATAAAGTTACAAGGTGTCATAAACTCTATCTCTCCGCATAACTCTTAAATATAACATCTCGCACTACCTAACAGGAGCGTTGACACTTCTTCTCTGCATATGCCCAAACTATCGCAGTCTCGCTTCTCTCATCTTGTCTGCCATAGAGGCCACCCCTAACTTCTTCCGAATGGTCTCATTTCTAATCTTATTATTCCTGGTATGTCCACACATTCATCTGAATATTCTTATCTCCACAACTTGCATCTTTTGAATGTGTGAGTTTTGGATTGGCCAGCACTCCATCCCATATAGCAACGACGGCCTAACCACCATTGTGTAAAACTTACCTTTAAGCTTAAGTGGTATTTTCTTATCACATAATACTCTAGAGGCAAGTTCCACTACATCTATGATAGCTCTATACGATGTGTCACATCATCATCGATATCACTACTATCCTGGATGATGGGCCCAAGATACTTAAAGCTTTCTCTCTTGGGAATAGATTGAGTGGAAAGTTTCACTTCGATGTGTGTTTCATCCCTTGCAACATTGAATTTTCATATATTTTAAAAGTTAATATTATAAATAAATTAATAATAATTTAAGTAAAAATTGAAAAGATGATTTTATCTAAAGAAGAGATTTTTAATGAAAGACAAAAGTTCAAATAACATTTCTAAAGGTCTTCATATTTTTAATATAGTATAAATATAGATGTAGATATTGACATAGATATAAATTTTCTTATTTTATATGAGACTAATTTGAGTATCCTATGTTTGTCTTGCTTGCTTTAGTTGCTTGATGCAGACAACTGACTATTGATGTATCAGTTTTTATTCATTTTTATTTGTTCTAATTTTATTCATTTTGATGTGTCTACTTTTATTTATATTTTTGTTTTATTTTTATTTTCTTACAAATTTCATATGATTATTTTTTAAAATTTAATAAGAGGCTAACTTGAGCAGTTTAAGGTCATCAACTTTTATTCATTTTTTAATTTTATTCATTCTGACGTGTCTGATTTTATTTACTTTTGTAATTTTAAATTTTCTTTTACTTTTTTACAAATTTCTTATGATTATTTTTCTTAAAAAAAATCTTAGGATATTTATCTAAAAATTTCCTTATAAGTATTAAATAAGATATGTATTTTGGTTATTTTGAGTAGTTTTCGATTGTCCTGCCTACTTTGATGGGGGTTATTGACATGTCTTCTTTTATTAATTTTTATATCTTTTTCATTTCAATTTATTTTTATATTTTTTAAAATTTATTACTCCCTCAGTCCCATATTACGTGACACTCTTTGACTTGACACTGTGTTTAAGAAAAAGAAAAACTTTTAAAACTTGTGATCTAAAGTCATTCTTAGATATTTGTGTGGTTATGAATCATTTTATTAAGGGTAACAAAAAATTAGAGGTAAATTGTTTCCAATTGAAGTAAGGTGACATTCTTTTTAGGACGGACCAAAAAGGAAAGGACGCCACATAAAATGAGACAGAAGAAGTATATATTAACAAAATTATGTAAAAGTATTATAAATCACAACAATTAGCAATTTAAGATTTCATATAAAAAGTACTTTTAGACGATAAAAATTCGCGTTGAGAAAATAATAATCAAGAATGAAAATATCGCAACAATTGTAGTATTTAATTTTAAAATGTCAGTGTTACAATCTCTATGAATCCTCTAATTCACCTTTTTAAGTGTAAATTCAAGGGCTCTTGAGCTTGATCTTGAACCTGAAATTTGTTCATAAATTTGATCTTGAGATTTCAATTTATTCTTGATCTTGTTCTTGAAACTCGAATTTATTCTTGATTTTGATCTTGAGTTCAAGAGCTTTTAAGCTTATTCTTGAACTTCAATGCTTATATGCTTGAATTCTTGAACTTTGTAGAGAAATTTGTAGCGTTTGATCCACGAGCTTTCTCTAGCTTTTTATTAGAATTCTTCCCTTTTTCTTTGAATTATGAAGACCTCTATTTATAGTTGTAGAATAGAGGAATTATAATAGGAAAGACTTCTCTTCAGACAATCAAATTTAAGGGACATGACATATTGAGCTTTAATAAAATGGACTTGTCATTTTGACACTGGGATGATCCCATTGACTTCTTTGTTTGACTTGACGCCACATCATTAGACACGTAGCACCAAGATGGGCCTCTTGGATGAAATAATATTGAGCTTATTAATCTGGACTCTTTTATTGTAGCCCAAATCAATTAACATGAGTTTTAATTAAATTTGTATTTATTGGACTTGAATGATTAACCCAATTATATTAATTCGTAACATTTATTTGGACTAATATATTCATGAATTTAATATAATTCGAATCATTTTAAATTTTATATTTAATAAAATTTTAGATGATTGATTACAAATGCCCTTTTCTTCAAGTCTAGTCGAAATATTTATCATTTGAAGACTTGACTTGAAGTATTATTTAATATTATAATAATAATTATTATGATATTATAAATAAGTATTGACATAATACTATAACCTTATTATTATAATATTATGTAGAAAAGGAAGTTCTTCCCAACTTTACCTTATTTGATGGGAAAAAAAATGAATTTGACCTTTTTTCTTTTTTTTTTTCTTTCCTTTCCTTCCTTTCTTTCTTTCTTTCTTCTTTCTTTTTTTTCCTTTCTTTTTTTCCTTTATACGTAGTCCCTGGCCACTATTCTTTTCCTTTTTTTTTTTTGGTTTTTTCTTTTTTTTCCCTCCTTTCTTTCCTTTTTCCATGTTTTTTTTTCTACATTCTTTCCTTCTTCTTTTTTTTTCCCGTTTTCTTCTCAAACAATACCCTATAAATAGTGATGTACTTCTTCATATTTTTCTCCAATCAAAATTGAAGTATAACCCCAGGTGTCTTTGTTGAGGTATGACTTTCTTCTTCTTTTTGTCCTTTTTCTTGTAGGTCAAAGAGAGTGACATTTGTGCTTTGTAGATTCTATAACACAAGAATTGAATCTCGAGGTGTGAAGGGATGTGTTCTATGTCCCTGCTTTGAGATCATCAATTTGATGCTTTACAATGTTCTAAATGTTTAAACATAGGGGACCAACAATACGAGGCTTTACGTTATTTTAAATGTTTAAACATATGGGACCAACAATATAAGATTTTACGTTGTTCTAAATGTTTAAGCATAGAGGACCAACAACATAAGCCTTTACGTTGTTCTATATGTTGAAGCATAGGGGAGCAATAATACGAGGCTTTACGTTATTCTAAATGTTTGGACATAGGGGTCCTACAATACGAGTCGTCACGCTATTCTGAATATTTAAACATAAGGGACCATCAATTCAAGGCTTTAGAAAGTTCCAAATGTTTAAACATAAGGGACCCCCAATTTGAGGCTTTACAAAGTTCCAAATGTTTAAACATAAAGGACCCCCAATTCGAGGCTTTGCATAGTTCCCAATGTCTAAATATAAGGAACCCCCAATGCTAGGCTTTACAAATTTCCCAATGTTTACACATAAGGGACCATCAATTCGAGGCTTTATAATGATCCTAATGTTTAAACATAAGGGACCCCCAATTCGAATCTAGAAAATATTTTAAATGCTTGTGAAGAGGCCACCTTAAGGTGCAAAAGAACAATTTTTGTCCACCTTAAGACATGAAAATTTGAAGATCCTTTTGAGGATAAAACCACGAAAAGGCCATCTTAATGTGCAAATTTTGTCTAACTTAAGACATGGAAATTTAAAGATCTTTTTAAGAATAAACTTGCGAAAAGGTTAGCTTAAGGTGCAAAGGGACAGGTTTTGTCCACCTCAAGGCATGGAAATTTGAAGACCCTTTTAAGGGTAAGCCCACGAAAAGGCCAGCTTAAGGTGCAAAGGGACAGATTTTTGTCAACCTTAAGTCATGATAATTTAGACATCTTCTTGTGCATAATGAGATGGATACTTGTCTTTGTCCCAAGAAAGGCAATTTGAGGGAGTCCTCACGATGCAAAGAGATAGTTACTCATTTTATGCCTTAAGAAAGGTAAATTTGAGGTAAAGGCTTGAAGGCTTTGACTTTCAGACTCAACAACTTTAAAGAATTTGACTTATAAATATGGTGGATTTAGAACTTTAACTTGAAGAAGAAGAGAATTTGAAGACTTCAAATTGTAGATATCGAGAATTTAAAGTCTTTAATGTGCATACTTGATTGATTTGAAACCCCAAATTGTGCACCTGAAGAATTTGCAGACTTTATAAATTACAGACTCAAAATTAATAAATGAAATGATCCCAAAAAGTGCCCGAAAATGTGTCTTGGAAGTGCCCGAAATTGTAATTTTCATATATCTCAAAATCCATGCGTAATATCGAAAATCCGACTTCATATTGTTGTTCAGGGGGTCAAATTGAGTGGAAAATCGATGTAACCTTAATTGAAGAGCAACTATAGCAAAATTTGAAAATGACAAAAATGCGATTTCCAGTGGTGATCCACGCCTCTGGAGCGACGCGCCAAGGGCGCGCCACAGTGTTAAAATATGCCAGTTTTCTTGTCCGATCCAAGACTTTTGGGTCTTGGGGTTAAGTCTTCCCATACGTGAAAATACCTATACTTAGCCTTATTTCACCCTCATATCATTCAAGATATTTCCAAATACTCTCTCAAACAACAACAACAACAACAACAACATTACCCCAATTCCTCAAAGGCTCCAGCCCATTGCGGGGTAAGGGGGTTGGATGTACGTAGCCTGACCCCTATGTTTAAAAATATAGCTCGACTATTTCCGGATGACCCATGATAAGCGTCGAAAGTTGTATTGACTAACTGCTACTTCACAATTGAAAGAAGCGCAGATTGTTTAAAGAGCCATTTTGCTTTATTCCATCATACCCAAAGCCAAAAAATAGTGAATCTTTGGCTCCATCCGAGATTGATGGAAATAAATACTCTTCAAACACTTAGACAATATTTCATATCCAAATTTCAAGTCCCAAAACTCATCCAGATCTTAAGGTTCTCATTCAAGCTTCAAGTCTCCATTTCCAATCTTTTTCAAGGATTCTCTAAAGTCAAGGTATATGGGTTTCTTTCATGGGTCCTTTCGCCCATGATGCCCAATCTTTCTTTTATCTAAAATTGCATGATTTAAAGTTGATTTAATCATAGGTCTTACTTATTATGAATTTTTCTGCACACTATGTTGGAATTTCATGAAATTATGATTATTTTAGCATGTTTTGAGTTATGAATCTAAGATCTATTGTGAGATTTGATAGATGTATATTGCTTGAGGGTGTTACCAAGTATCTATTGATAGTTTTACATTGAAATTTCTAGTATGATTCCGCTCTTGAATTTCATGATTTTACAGTAGCACTATACACCCACTTAGTGTTTGATAAAATGTCTGGTTAATGTATTTTGAGGAATCGAAGGTCCAATGCATATTTTATGAGTTGAATGACTTTATGATGATGAAAGGAACGTATGTATATGATATTCTCCTTTATAGTGTGGGAATGTGACCATGTTTTACTCAGGGGCCTAAGGGCCCGGGTAACCATGTCGAGGGGTTTGTACCTTGATACTAACCAAGGGG
Organism: Solanum clarkiae; assembly: GCA_011800125.2. NCBI lineage: Eukaryota > Viridiplantae > Streptophyta > Magnoliopsida > Solanales > Solanaceae > Solanum > Solanum clarkiae. The sequence continues at coordinate 23,091 of JAABOM020077269.1, read as the reverse complement.
TTGTGTCTTGTTTATCAGGTTGAGGAGTTAGTACCTCAATCACCAAGGGTGATAGGGTGCAACTATCCACCAACCAATGAAGGGCTTCATACCTTGGTAACTGGGTTGAGGGGTGAGTTCCTCAATCTCCAAGGGTGGTAGGGTGCAACGATCCACCAACTAACCAAAGGATTTTGTACCTTGGTAACCTATGGGTTCAATAATGATGGTCTCTACTTACACCTTGTATTATATTCTATGTAAGCATGTTTTACTTAAGCATTGATCATACATGCCATATTGTTAATATGTTATCTATTGCCTACTATAATGCACTTTGGTTATGATGCCTCTCTTGTTGCATTGCATTCCACATACTTAGTACATTCAAATATACTTACACATACTCTATTCCTACATGATGCTACCATGTAGGAACCGGTGCCCCACTTGATCATCCTCCTTCACGTGGCTGGTACAATCTCTCTCAAATCTAGTTGGTAGGTCCTCCACTTCGGGGACATTGACTTTAATCATATGTTATGTATAATGTATTTGATTATAAGGGTGCGCCTGGTTGCTTGTCTTGGCCCCTGCTAAGTTTTATGGTTAGAGTTCTTGTTGGACATGTTTCGTGTAGTGCTATGAGCTTTGACTCCTCTTGACTATTGATATTTATGATATGAAAGCTGTCCCCTAGCCCCGTTTATCCCTATTTACCATCTCTTTTTGTATTTTATTGCTTCCATGACCAAGGATATGTAATGAATGATGTATTAAGAGACTTGCTTAGGGTCTCTTTGGGTTTCCCATGTGTCGTGTCACGTCTAGGCCCTAGGCTTGGGTCGTGAGAATAAACACTTCAACACGCATGCCCAAAGGATTTGAACACTTCGACTTGCAACTCAAAGAATTCAAAGACTTCAACTTGTATACTTGAAGAATTTGAAGAATTTGATTTGTATACTTGGAGAACCAAGGACTTCAACTTGCAAACTTGAAGAATTCAAAGACTTCAACTTACGTATTTGAAGAATTTAATTTGCATACTTGGAGAATCAAAGACTTCAGTTTGTGAACTTGAAGAATTCAAAGACTTCAACTTGCATACTTGAAGAATTTGAAGACACTGATTTGCATAATTGGAGAATCAGAGACTTCAACTTGCAAACTCTAAGAATTCAAAGACTTTAACTTATATACTTGAAGAATTTGAAGGTTCAACTTGCAAACTCGAAGAATTCAAAGGCTTCAACTTGTATTCTTGACGAAATTAAAGACTTTGATTTGCATGCTTGGAGAATCAAAGACTTCAACTCGTAAACTTGAATAATTTGAAGACTTCAACTAGCATATTTGAAGAATTTGAATACTTTGATTTGCATACATGGATAATCAAGGACCAACTAGAATCCTTAGTTAATCTGAGAACCAACTCGTAGACTTCAACTTGCAGACTTTGAGGAATTTGACAACTCCAACCTGCAACATGATTAAACTTGAAGATCTGAACATGCCATTGCAGAAGCTCACATTCCATAGGGGTTTTCCCCCATAAGGAATCAGGTTGGGACATATAATTTTTTAACACTCATGCAACTGAACCCTGAAATGTAATTCAAGCACTTACGTACCTCAATAAAGAGGATCAAGTCAGAGCGTAGTTCTGAGGGGAGTGTTTTTTTTTTGGTCCTACCTTTTGCCTAAGCCGCCTCTTTCAAGATTTTCAACCTAGCGGACACATTTTTCTTAGGGTGCCATACACAGTTTATACTCTTGTGGGCTAAGACTATCATTTTCCTTAAGGATAATATCTCTTAAGAAATTTTGTATTTATAGGACCGATCCTTATTTTATCTGCATCGATAAGCTATTAAGCACCATTTGAATATACTTCTTGTACCACATATGGTCCATCCCACTTCGAGGTAAATTTGCCCCCGGGCTTGTGTGAAGTTAATATGGGCCTCTTTACTGCAAGGACTTGGTCTCCAACTTGAAAACACCTCGAACATACCTTGTTATTGAAAGCACGAGACAAAAGAGCTTGATAGTATTCAAGGTTTTGTTGGGCTTCTAATCTCTTTTCATCAAGTGCTTCTAATTTAGCACGACGTAGTTGCGCATTTTCTTCTTCAGTGAGCCCTTCTTGGATAGCCAGTCTCAAGGAAGGTATCTGACGCTCGAGTGGCAGGACTGCCTCAACTCCAAAAGCAAGTGAGTATGGGGTTGCTTGAGTTGGTGTATGGTATGTTGTCCTATATGCCCACAAGGCTTCTTCCATTTTTTCGTACCAATCTCTCTTGGACTTAGAGATGACTTTCTTCAATAGATTGCACAAAGTCTTGTTGAATTCCTCAGCTACACCATTGGCGGCAACATTGTACATAGAAGATTTTCACTGCTTAAACCCAAAGAGATTGTAGATCTTATTCATCATCTTGTTATCAAATGGCTTGCCATTGTATATTATTATGTATCATGGAATGCCAAATTGATAGACAATGTTCACTTGAATGAAGTTTGCAATATTCTCAATCTTGACTTCTTTAAGAGCTACAACTTCAGCCCATTTTGAGAAGTAATCTGTCACAGCCAAGATGTACAAGTGCCTATAAGAAGATTTTGGCAGAGGAGCAACAACATCCAATTCCCAAGCATCAAATGGCCACGATGCAATAGTTGAGTGTAAAATTTCATGTGGTTGATATATGAAATTGGTATGGAATTGGCAAGTCTTGCACCTTCGAGCTTAGTCTAAGAAATCTTTCACCATAGTTGGCCAATAATACCCCATTCTTTTTATGTGAAAGTGGAGTTTTGGTCTAGACTGATGTGATCCACATACTCCTAAATGTGCTTCTTGCAAGGCTTGGGCCACTTCTTCCTCCCCCAAACACCGAAAGAGTATTCCCTCAAATGATCTCCTATATAATGTGTTCTTGTAGTAGAGAAAATGAGGCGCCCAATGCCAAATGTCAGTTCTTCTACTTGTATCTTCTGGGAGTATCTCATAACATAAGTAGTTGATAATTTCTTGGCGCCAACCACTTTTATCAACCTTGGTCACTGCAACGAGATGCTCTACTTCATATTCATCTTCATTTAGTGGTACAACCTATTGTTGACAGACAGTAACTTGTGTCTACTCTAGGAGAGTCGAGTGGAGGCTACAGTAGCTAAGGTATCGGTTGTTTTGTTTTTCTTTCTTGGCACATGTTGTAAAGTCACATATCCATGCCATCCTATCAACTTTTGGGCATAACAGTGATAGGGACAATGTTCAGGCTTTTGAACCTCGTATCTTCCCAAAGGTTTCTTGATCACCAATTGAGAGTCACCAAAGACTTGCAATTGTAATTGCTTCATATCAACTACCATTTAGAATCCAAGAATTAGCACTTGATACTCTACGACATTTTTGGAGCAATATTGTTTCACATGAAGGAGAATGGTAAACTTCTCCTTGTGAAGTGAGAAATACTAAGCCTACAGTATCTCCTCCACGATGCGTAGCCCCGTCAAAGTACATTTTCCATGGAGGTTGAATCTCGATGAACAACACATCTTCATTGGGAAGCTCGTCAGTTAATTCCCAATCGTCTAGTATAGGATGGTCTGCCAAAAAATTTGCTAATACTTGTCCTTTCACGGCCTTTTGAGGAATGTACACAATCTTAAACTGTTGGAACTAAAGGTAATACCTTGCTAATCGATCACTAAGGACTGGTTTTGACATAAAAAATTTGATAAGATTTGCCCTGGAAATAAGATGGATGATGTGCGCTTGAAAATAGTGCTTCATTTTCGGAATTGAAAAGACTAGCACCAAACACAACCTGTCAATTGGTAAATAATTCAGCTTATGTGGTGTCATCATCCTGCTCGAGTAATAAAGGAAATTTTCTTTACCTTCACTATTTTCTTGAGCTAGTAAGACTCCCACGAATCTTTCTTGTGCCGCAATATAAAGTATCAATGGCTTTCCAGGTATAGGAGCCACTAGAACTAGAGGTTTCGCCAGATACACCTTTATACTTTCAAAGGCTTTTGCTACATGTTTGATCCTACTTGAAAGGGAACCCTTTCTTCAGGAGATAACTAGATGGTTGGCATTTTCAAGCTAGATTTGTGATGAATCTCCTTAAGTAATCTAACCTTCCCTGAAGGCTTTTCAACTCATGAATGTTTCGAGGCTCAAGTATCTTCAAAATTGTATCAACCTTTACTGGATCAATCTTAATTCCCCGATGTTGCAAATGAAGCTAAGAAACTTTCCTGAAGTAACCTCAAAGGCACATTTTAATGGATTCATCCTCAGTTGATACCTTCAAAGCAACTCAAACATCATTCTCTTAAGTCTTTCAAATGATCACTCCTCCTTTTCGACTTCACCACCCAAGTCATCAACATAACACTCAATATTTTTATGGAGTAAGTCATCAAATATATTTTGCATAGCCCTTTGATATATTGCACCAATATTCTTCAAAATAAAAGGCATTACTTTGTAGTAATAAATACCTTCAGGTGTGCAGAATGTTGGTTCTTCTTCCTTTGGTGACATTCATATTTTGTTATAGACAAAGAACCATCCATTAATGAAATTGCCTCATAACAGTCGTAGCATCAACCATTAGCTTTGTAATGGGCAACGAGAACTCATCTTTAGGGCACACAATATTGAGGTCTCTAAAGTCAACACAAACTCAAATTTGGCTGTTCTTCTTCCTCACAAGAACAATGCTAAAAATCCATGTAGGGTATTTAACTTTATGAATGAAGCCTGCCTTAGTGAGTTTGTTAACTTCTTTCTCAATCAATAGAACCAAGTCTGGCCTAAAACATCTTTGAGCCTACTTGACTGGACGAGCATCGTGCTTGACTGCCAATTGATGGACTGTTATTTTGGTATTTAAGCCAGACATTTCATTAAGCTCCAAGTAAAAACATCCCTATATTCTTTAAGTATATTCATATAAGATATTTCTTTATTAGCTTCTAGCTCAAGTAAGTTGGCCTCGAATATTCATCAGTGCCAAGGTTAACTTCCTTTAAGGGATCTATACTTGTCTTCGCTCCTTCTTCAAATTCCAGTGGGGCCTCTCTAGCATCCTTCTCTTCCTGTGGATCATTGTCAATAATAGATATATGATTGCACTAAAAAGTACCTCCCAACTCTTCATTACTCTTCATTTGATAGCGGAAATCATTATCAATCTGAGTGGTAAGATTACATAAGGAGCCTACACTTTCTTTATCTTCCTCATGCTCTTTGGTATAGACCATAGTGTGAGCCTTCGCCTTTAGCACCTCTTTACATGAAACTATGAGTTCCACCCGTCACTTCATCCTAGAATGAATTACACTTTTGAAATCTTTTTGGATCATAGGTGAAGCAAGTGTCATTAATTTTAAGTAACTTTTTTTATGCTTGTTATTCCTCTTTTTCAATGGACCCAACCTTTGGGACACAGAAATTCTCCTAAAAGGCTGTCCGAGTTGATCAAAGACAGAAGGCTTTTTATTAGAAGAAACACACTCATCTTCTACAGTAATGTAGCTATTACTTTCCCTTCTTATGGATACGAGAACTGGTGGTGGTTGGCTATAGCCTAAGCCTGCACGTGCTTGCCTAGTTGTGCCTTCTGATGGGATTTTCCCTATCCTAGATGGCTCATTACGATTGTACCCATCCTTTATGAATAACTTGTAAGCATTTGGATCAAAGCCTTTTGTACATTTTGTAGGGAGTGACACATCTTGTGGAAGATTTTGAGCCACAAAGCTTCCCAACAGCTTTGAAGACAAGTTTATTGCATCAATCTATTTGATAGGAAGAGTCAAACCTCCTAACATATTCCCTTGCATACCGGATGATTGACCTTCCTTTTTCTTCACTTTTAGAACATAACGAAATGTAGAGGCTGACTTTCCTTTCGAGGGCGTGATCTTCTTCTTATTTGGACAAGTACTAGGCTCCCCGATATCGACTTTTCCCTTTTTAATGGCCACATCAGTTGTTTGGCCTTTGAGCTTATCAAACTTGGTCAGTTTGACACCCTCAAGCTTTACTCCTTTTACAACATAACTCTTCAAATAGAACTTTGCATCGGAAAAATGTGACTCACTTCAGTGAAAGGATTATTGTCAACAGCTATTTTCCTTTCAATTTCATCTTCGAGGTACTTCAAGCATTGATTGTAAGAAGATGAGACAATTTTATTCTCGTGCACTCAAGGCCTTCCAAGCAATATGCTATATGAAGTCTTTGCATCAATCACATGTATCCATGCACTTGATCACAAATCATCCATATGATTTTTCAGCTTAATAGAGCCTATAGACCTCTGGCCCCCTTGGTTGAATCCTTGTATCAACAAATGACTTTTGCTAAGTTCTTCAGTTGTGATGCCAAGCTCTTTCATCATGTGGATGGGGAGAATGTTGACCCCAGACCCTTCATCTATCAAGATTATATTTATCTGCTTCTCTAGCACGTGACCCACCAAAAGGACGATTATGTGGAGTTTCACCAAATAGAAGATCATCGTCTGTAAATGTGATCTTTGTATCACATGCATGTACTTTTTAAAGAAGGGGTTCCATAGGATTTTTGACAGATGAGAGGGATGTTTTTGATAGGATTTCACCCACTGCTTCTTCTTGTCTGCAGGAGACATCTTTGGTGAGATTTCACTTGTTGGTTCATTTTTCTTAGCACAAGACACCTTTGATGAAGTTTCATCCATTGTTTCTCCCTTGACAGCACTGAAACATGATTCCTCAACATTGCCTTGAGTAGACTCCATGCAAAACCAATTCGATAGGAATTCTTTTAAAGTCACTGGATGTCGCTGTTTCTGGTAGAAGTATATTTCTACCTTTGACCTCTTTGGATATTTGACTGGATTCTGCTTCTTTGATCTGCTCACTACCCTTTTTCAAATCCATTTCTGAAATGATTCTTTCTGTGGACTAGTCTTGTTGCATCTCCATCTAGTCATAAGAATCCAGCCTTTATCATTATCAGTATCAATTTGGGACTTTTCTTGCTCTACTGGCCCTTCTTCTTCAGATGCACATATTTGGATTGGGTCAAGCAAGCCAAATATGATAGAAATTTGACTAGAGCTTTCCTTTCCATCATCAAGGACAATCTTCTTTTCATTAGCCAATTACATAACTTTATCCTTGAAGATAAAACACTTTTCAAGAGGGTGACCTATAAGTCTATGATACTTGCAATAATTTGGAGCTCAGTTTTCTTTCCAGCTTCATCAAGCCATTTCATCTCTCGCAACTCAATGAGATTTAGCTCAACCAATTCATCAAAAATTCTAGGAATATCATATTCCAGAAAAGGATATTCCTTTTCTTGCATCTCCCTTAAGGTCAACTTTCGATTTGGACGCTCTTGAAAAGTCATTTTTACACTTTGTTTCTTACTTTCTTTAGTAGTAAACTTCACAGGCACCACGTTAACATTCATGGATTCTTTGTTGTCATTCCTGGGCACAAACTTACTCCATTTCCTAGGTTCCTTTTGTCCTTCCCTTTGTAAGGATCATGAACAGGCATCCCATCCTTTCTGCCAGAAGACATGCTCAACTCTATATCATATGGGCACGAGTAGCTAAATCTTCAAAAAACTTAGGCTTGATTCCTTGTATGATGTAGAGAAGCCCCCAGTGCATTGTATGATGTAGAGAAGCCCCCAGTGCATCCCTTTGGATACATATTTTTATAGCAGAAGCTTCACCAAGCATATCTTTGCAATTTAAACTCGCATTTCTCCATCGATTTATGAAATCAATGACTGGTTCATCCTTTCACTGGCAAGTATTCGTGAGCTCTACCATGCTCATAGTGCATCTTGTGCTTTAGAAATGATTAAGGAACTCATGTTCCAGTTCCTCCCAACTATCAATAGAATTAGGTTAAAGATCAGTGTACTAGTCAATTGCATTTCCCTTTAAGGAGAAGACGAACCGCTTGACAAGACAGTCTCTATATGACCTAGCATTGTTACATGTCTCTACAAAGTGCCCAATATGTTGCTTTAGATATGCTTTGCCCTCAAACCGTTGGAAATTAGGAGGTTGATAACCAGCAGACATTTTAAGGTTATCAATCCTTGCAGTCTAAGGCTTGGCAGACATGTGGGAAGACTTGGTGGAGAGCTCATACTTATCCTTGACAGTCTCTTCAATGAACTCCTTCAATCGATCAAGTGGGATCATCCCCTCAGAAGAGATTGGTACCTCCTTGATACGTGATGTTTGCTTCGTAGGATTTTCAGTCTCATGAACTTCAACGCCTTTTCCAAGCACATGATTAGATTCTACATCTAGTAAACCATCTATCCTATCCATTAACTTGTCGATGCGAGATTCTTGACTTTGCACATGCTTGGTCAATCCTTCAATCATCTTTGTCAAATTTATAAGTTGCTCCTCCATGGATGAAGCATCAGTTACCATTGCTTGCATAACCATTGGCGATGGGCTTTTGTGCAATTGAATCTTCATAGGGCTCACATCACGCAATCCTTTCTTCATGATGGAGTTCTTAGAACTAGGAAGCTCAAGTAAAGCTAAAGCCCTTTCGATCTTTTCAGTAATACTGCTTCCTCCATTCACAGAATTTGTAGAGAATCTTACTCCTCTCAGAGTTGAAGACCCAAAGACAGGGATTGATGTGGATGACACATGAAGTGTTTGTTGTCCTAGCATGGTATCCTTGCTCCTCGTAACAGCACCAAATCTCAAAGGTAATATGATGAATTCCCTCCACTTCAGCAGAGAGCTTGGAGTCAGCAGCCTCGGAGAAATTTGATTGGGAGTTAATCTTCTTGGAAGCCATTTGAATGTTCTTTGATGCTTGAAAAGTTGAGATGAGAGATAGAGATTGTCCTACTAGGCCTGCCAGAATTTGTAGACGATAAAAATTCGCATTGAGAAAATATTAATCAAGAATGAAAATATCGCAACAGTTGTAGTATTTGATTTCAAAATGTGAGTGTTACAATCTCTATGAATCCTCTGATTTGCCTTTTCAAGTGTAAATTCAAGGGCTCTTGAGCTTGATCTTGATCTGAAATTTATTTTTAAACTCGATCTTGAGATTTGAATTTATTCTTGATCTTGTTCTTGAAACTCGAATTTGTTCTTGATTTTGATCTTGATTTCAATAGCTTTTAAGCTTGTTTTTAAACTTGAATTCTTAAATGTTTGAATTCTTGAACTTTGTAGAGAAATTTATGGCTTTTGATCCACGAGCTTTTTCTAGCTTGTTTTTAGAATTCTTCCCTTTTCCTTTGAATTATGAAGACCACTATTTATAGTTGTAGAATAGAGGAATTATAATATGAAAGACTTCCCTTCAGTCAATCAGATTTAAGTGACATGACATATTGGACTTTAATGAAATGGGCTTATCATTTTGACACATGGCATGATCCCATTGGGTTCTTTGTTTGACTTGACGTGCCACATCATTTGACACGTGGCACCAAGATGGGCCTCTTGGATGAAATAATATTGGGCTTATTAACTTGGACTCTTTTATTATTGCCCAAATCAATTAACATGAGTTTTAATTAAATCCATATTTATTGGACTTAAATGATTAACCCAATTATATTAATCTATAGCATTTATTTGGACTAATATATTCATGAATTTAATATAATTCGAACCATTTATGATTCCAGTACTATAAAATCACAATAATTGGCTACATAATTGAGACGGAAGAAGTAGCATATACGTGCTCTGTACTATAAATCACAGTAATATACCAACTTAAAAATTTAAAAGTTATAAGAAATTTAAATGATTCTTGAAATTTTCACAGTACCACAAAAAGAAAATTTTGATTGGTTATCAAAATTTTGTATTTCCGACATAAATTGAAACAAAGTAAATAAATATATTATTTTAAAATATCATTAAATGCACTATAAGTCACAATTATTAACAATATAAAAGTCTTAAAAACATATCAAATTTTTATCATATCACATAAATAAAATGAAAAAAATATATATGTTACGGATTCTTCTGACCAGTAGATAGATAGGTGTGATAATGAGGAAATATCAATTCAATAGGCAAGTGGTGGCCAAGAAATCTTTGGACCGTAATTCAAATTTTATTATCTTATCGCTGAGTATATATATATTCCCACTGAGATGAATTGGAATATATATTCTGTACTTGGTCTTTTGCATAACACAACTGATATGAATTGGATTCTTCTTTCATGTTCATAACACAGCAGATAAAGGGGTATTTATGCAAGAGACATCAACCGTAGCTTAGGGATAGGGAGGAAGTGTATATTTGCACAAGTTTAATTGGATGGTTGTTACCTATTACATTATATTGTTACTTTATTTAAATAGAATATTTGTTTTTATTTCCCCTTAAAATTTTTTGCATTGAATTGTTAAATCTAACTTTATTTGGTAACAATCAAAAATCTCCAACGATTTGGTGTGATTGCATCGTTAGTATTTTTCCCCCTCAATGTTGTTTATAATTCTATTATCCTTCTATATAGTCAATCGTTTTGTAGTCTTCTATCGTACCCTACATTTTTTTGTAGGTTTATCTTTGAAAGTGTCAATTTGTGACATTATGTAATATCTACATATGATGTAATTCATTCAAATGATAAACTGATCGAAATAATAATACATCACAATAAAGTATACAACGATACAATCTATAATACTATATACTATGAAGCAATATATAACAACCATCCAAACAGAGTGGCTGGGATAGGTACCCCTAACCTTTATCCATGAGAAATGTAGCTGCTGGGTTCAAACATGTACTAATATGAACTAAACAAAGGTGTCTTCATATCCATCACTCCGTTACTTATTTATTATTATTTTGGTTGATAAGGATTTAATTCATAACCAAATAGTTTTATTAGAGTTGCTGCTAGCTCTAACATCCTATCTTTCTATACATAATAGCAATTAAACAGAATTCTACTTGTGTTGCCCTCTGAGACGCTGCAGCACTGATGGTCCAATTATACTTTATTTTCACAACCCCCAAAATGTTCATGACACATCTTTTTGTTCCTCCATATAGTTTTATATACATTAATTAATTGAGAATTTTGTTGCACACTCTTGATGAAAAACACTTTTGCTCTTTACAAATTCTTGTTAGTTCTCTATGTTATTGTTTCACTATCTTTTAAATTTTTATTAAGAATTTAATTAGGAAGCTATAAAAAATAATCTTACAAAATATTTTATAAAATGGTATTTGGTTTTGTTAGATTCCAAGTGAAGAGTCAATCAATACAGGATAAACTACGATGTTATTATAAGAATACTATACATTTTGGAATAAAAAAAAGTGGGATGATAGAGATATTCTTTTGGCTTGGATAAGATGACAAACTTTAAATCCGCGAGAAAATTTTGGTATACCAAAATAGCTACTTTCATCTTAAATAGAGAAAGTCGGCTATGGATATTTCACGGAGGGATCAAAAGGAAATTCTTTTTACCTTTTGACTTTTGGGGACCAACGAAGACAATGAACTATGTAGATTCGGGGTAATCACAAATATATTACAGCAAAAATAAAATTATATTTCTTTCATTTTGTTGTCAAATGATGATCATAGCACCCTTAATATACCTTGCTTCTCCGCCTTACTAGTAGCGGGAACTCCGCCTCTGCCATGTAGTACTTTTATTAAGCTTTCTGAATGAATATCTTTTGTTTACCAAATATATATATATATATATATATATATATATATATATATATATATATATATTCGATTCTCCTTTTTCATTTTCTGAAAGTTGCGTCCTGTTTTATTATTTAAAATGTTTTGATCCTTTTATTTCCTAGTAAAACTATAAAACATCTCTTTTTTAAAAAATATCCTTCAGGTATAATAAGAAAAAGCATGTGATATATTTCACCACTACCATTTATGTGATACAATTAAAATTTAGAGAGCTTAACAAATTTTTTTGACCAAAATTTCTTTATACAATATTGTTATTTTAATATTTTAAATTATTAAATATTATAATTTATAGTAATTTTTATATTATTTTTAATAAGAAATATTTCTTAATAACCAACTTTACAAGTTCTATTTGAAAAAACCTAAAAGATCTATGTCCAATTCACAATCTAATACAATATCTTGGAAGTTGAAAAGTGTGCATAAGAAAAAATAGTTGTAGAAACTGTGCAGGTTCCGGCGACCTGTTTATGTGCCGGATGACTCCACAGTTCGTACATAGGGATTGCCGAAGTACCCTGAAAGTCTGACAAAAATTATGAAAAAAGGTTCAGGTTTGACAAAAAGGCTTTATGGCCTGTAGATGCTTTTATGGGTCGCGTTGACCTTCGTGAACAAGACATTGAGAGCTGTATTTTAGGGGTCCAAGATGATGGACAAGCTTAGAAACCATGGTTATTTCTATGGATCATAGAAGGGGTTTGTAGAACATCACTAATACTTTAAAAAAAAATTGACTAAAGGGGGAAGTTTTACGGTAGGGTTCCATGGTTCGTGTAATGAACCACGAGTTATAGATCATGGTTGTAGAATAAGGTCTAAAATGTTTGATTTCAAAGGTTATTGAAATTTTTCTACAGACCCAATAGGATGATTGTAGAATAATTACAATTCATAGACCAGGGTCGTAGATCTAACTTCAAAAATTGAGGATTTCAGGTGAACTTCTATGGACAGTTTCCATGGACAATAAAAGAAACTACAGTCTAAAGAAAGTTGTCCATGGTCACTGATCGATAATTTTCTCAAGGCTATTTTGGACATTTTTTGATTTTTTTAATATTATAGTTAAGTCGTTTCTAAGCTATTCCTAAGCCATATATTTGATTTTGAACTTCTAACTTCACTTATTCACTCACATTCACTCATTACCCAAAATTTCTCTCAAAGGCTTTCTCTCCCAAGGTCATTTTATTCTTCAAGTAAGAGTTCTAAGGATCCAAGTCCTCTTCTCAATTCTAAGGCTAGATTTCACCTCAGATATGCAGGTATTCGTTCATGGATTCGTTTCAACTATGAAGCCCAAAAGAATACTCTATTTTTCATGGATTTTTCAATATAGAAATCTAGGATTTTGATGGTCTAACGTTAAATTTCAAAAATTATGCCTTTGTAATGATCCTCTGGGTCATTTGCCCTTACCGCAACATTTTTCCCATTAGAGCATTTTTATAGCACCACAAATTATTGATGACCTGCTGGCACTGGTAGCATGGTTGTTTGGTCATTTGTGAGGGAGTTGTGTAATTGTTTTTGTATTTTGAAAGGCCTGATACCTTAGACATTTGATTGTTTATGCAAAACATGGGTAAACAGCCTCAGAATGGAATTCTGATAGTTCCATTTGCTTAGAAATAACCAAATTAGGCTGAAGTATGATCGGCTCTGGAATGGCCAAATTACCATATACATTATAGCTTGATTTTTGAATGTTAATTAATTATTTGTTGTGTGTATTTTAGACCCAAACATGGGTTTCGTAGTACTGGTTGAGCTGAGAATGTCCTTTTGGACTAGTTTTTGGGCCAAGTCTAAAATTTCATATGCGGGTCCCACATTTCTCATTTTATGCCTCGAAATTAGTTCGTCCTCATCTCTTGCTATTTTAGTGTCCAAATGACCATTGTGACATTGTAAGTCTGTTATTGACAACATGAAAGTGTTCATAGGCCGCATGGAAAGAAAAACCCCCGACAAAGTTATTTAGAGCATGTGTGGTCAACCTACATGTAGGCTATGGTTTTCCTTCTTCTGGAGTGAGTTAGACAGTGTAAAATCATGCTGAATTAGTTGGAATTTGCGCGGGATAGCTTATTGATATTCCTTAGGTGTTAAAAGCAATACTTTAGGCCTTTATTAGTAATTCTGGATAGTTGTAAGCTAGTATGTTATCCTGTAAGTTAGTATTACAGTTAGTATTATCGCCTCTTATGTTTAGGTGTTTTGTAACTTGATGAAAATGTCAAAATGATAGGTTTGGGTAGATTATCATTTTCTTTTGGATTAGAAATCATGTTTTAGTTCCTTTATGTGTGTGTGTTGGGGGGGGGTTGGAGTTATTTTCGAGCATTTGATTAGTGTTGGTTTTCTATCTTTGGTACTATGGAGTTGTTGGCCTTATATAAGATTTCAAAACTTGCTTTAGATGCTCCGATGTTATTTCAACCAGCCGAGATCCCTATAGAATGGTGTAGCAAACTAGAGTTTGGTAGTTGAGTCTTCGCTAGGTAGTAACTTGTCCAAATAGATACCTCATCATCCATAATTCCCAAAGAGTGGCAGTTAGACTCTATTTTTAAGTTCCATTTTGATTTTGGTTGATGACTAGATAGTTATGCTGACCTCATTTGTTGAGTAAGGCAATATAACTTAATGGTTATATTGGCTCCATTCATTAGGTAAGCAGTATGAATCGACGGTCATGCTTGCTCTGTTCATCGATAAAGTGGTATGATTCGATGGTTATGTTGACTCCGTTCATTGGATAAGGCAGTATACTAGATGGAAATGTTAGTAAGATTAGGCCCCGTATCGCTTCGCCCCAATTTTGGTTGACAATTGGAACGCTGCTTTGGGCCTGTTCATTCTAAAAGACGTTCCTTGGTAGTTGTTGTAATGCATATGGAAAGAAATAATATTCGGCACCTCCAGCTAGTCTCAGGTGAGCATTTAAGTAATAGTAGTCCTAGCCTCGACCTCTCATATAAATCATGCGAGCATCTTGATAGCAATAGTCCCGACTATAACGCCCGAGATCTTAAGCTAAGACTCGAGTCCTTTCTTATATACGTATAGGCTCAACTTGATGATTTTTAATGTGGTAGTATCAATTATTAGGTGTTCAAAGTTGATAACAAGTGGTTTGATGTCATAAGACATCTCTTACTTTAAGCTAAGACCAAAGGATTCAATTCGACTAAGTTTCGGTATGAATTCATATAAGGGTCAACTTCAAAAGGGATCTTATCACATAATGAAGTAGGTCACCCACTACATACCAAATTGTAGGTCATTGAATTTTCTTTCAAACACATCCGATGTTACTTTATTCTGAGTTCGGAGTAAAACGTTATGACCGTTTTACTAAAGCCTGTCTAGACTATTAAAAAGGGTGGTGATCAGCCAGATAGGTAGCCAAATCACTTTAGAAAGTTTCAAAAACTATCAAAAAGGGCAGTCTGAAGGCCTCATTTGGCGTATCGTTGAATGGTTCGGCGATTGGACCTCTGGATTGTCGATTTTGCTGATGGGACACTTCAAAACATCATATTTTGACCTTTTGATGATATTTGTACTATCCCAAGGTAGAGTTTCGACTCATTATACTCTCACATACTCTTGTAAGGCATTTTATCCTAAATTCTCTCCCAAAAGTCCTCATAAAATCCTCCATTCAATCTCAAGATTTTCAAGAACTCTTTTTCGATTTCAAGAATTCAAGTGAAGCCCACAAGCTTCCTCAAGTTTCCTTCAAGAAATCTCAAGATTTAGGTATGTGGGCCTCTTCATCCATGGTTTCTACCACCCATGGAGTCCCAAAACCCTTTTTATAAAATCCTTCAAAATTAATGGTTGATTTCTTATGGGTACTTCTTATTACTCATATTAAGCATGATTTATGTTGAGAATCTTCATCTACTGAATGAGATTACATGAATTGATTTCAAGCATTTTCTAATATGAACTATTTTATGATATTCAAAGTTATGAATGTTATGATACCATGAAGTGTTGAGGAATTATTGATAATTTTATAATACTAATTTCATGTTCCCACATCTACATTTGAAAGGATTATATGAATGTTTGTGATGGGTTATTTAGGATGATTTAAATTGATGGATTTTAGAGTATTTCATATCTTAATCTATTATGGGTTTTTGAATCTCATGTGGGTTGCTAAAATTATGGATTCTGAGATGAATTTCATGATACCCAAACTAAGGGTTTTGCTATAATGATGGTGAGTTGATTTGAATGGTTCCTAAATGATCTTATTTGACTCCATTCATGCTCTATACTCTTGTATTACATGATTTTAAGCTTCCATGCATAGACCTACCATGTTTTGAATAAGTTAACATGAAAAAAGCTTCTTATGTTGATGAATTTTCTATTGCAAGAGATGCAAGTTATGAATATGATGATTGAGGATATCTATCAAGTATGTTTTTAAATACATTGAATTCCTATAAAGGCTATGCTTTATTGTAAAGCCCCCTCCATGTTGTTATGGTATATAAGATTATGCATATCATGATTATACCTATGTGTCCAATGAGACTGATCTATTTGAACTCAAGAACAAATGAATGATTGAGGTATGAGTCCTCCACCTAGTAAAGCTTAGAAAATGATGATAAGCTGATAGTAGAGGCATAGACAAGATTTAGGAGCTAACCTTATGATGATAATCTATGTTCAAAAGTCTTCTAGCATGGGTTAGTAGAATACCTCTCCATCGTTTTACATGGCTTATGGGATGGGTTAGTAGAATACCTACCCACACTAGACGATTCTATAGTTCATGTCTATGGTCATTCCATGAGAGTCACACTTAGTAGCAAGTGGATCTTAGGATATATGCGGATACTCCCCATAGTTAGGGCAAGAGACCGTAAGAAGAATCCTATCATCCCATAACTACGTACCACTATAGGAAATAGGGGTCACCGCTAGTAGAGGTCGACTTCTGGACCAACCGTTATTAAAGGTTGCTTAATAGCGAGCTTTAGTGGATCCACTTAGGCATCTTAGGAGGTCACATTGGCAAGTGACTGCTCCCTTCTTCTAGTGGAGGGAAAATAGCGGGACTCCATGGTTTAGCTTACATGATTTATGTCAGTTGCTCTCGCACATATTCAAGTTCCTTTGTATAGTCCTAAGTTATCCTTTTATGATGATTATGATGGTTTCTTTATGTGACATCCATGGGTATCTTAAGGTTGTGTAATTCATTGTCTCTAAGGTTTAAATGATTTTCTTCACATATGCTATAGTCCCATGTTATTGGAAATGGTATTTACCATAAAGATATAAAACTTTCTTTTCAAGTATGAATGTTGTCCATCATTATAATTACAAGAGTTTCGCTTATACTAGATGGTTCTTTCTTTGATGTAAAAGAAAGATTTTCCCCAAAAGATATTGCTATTTTACTTATGCATGATAACCTATGTCCCTCCTTATCCTATGTTTTATGGTTTAAGCAATGTTTCTAGGATCAGTTAGTAGAATACCTCCCCACACAAGATGATTCTATAGTTCATGTCTGTGGTCATTCCGTGAGAGTCACACTTAGCATCGAGTGGACCTTGGGATATATGCGGATACTCCGCATAGTTAGGGCAAGAGACGGTTAGTAGAATTCCATCGTCCCATAACTACATACCACCATAGGAAATAGGGGTCACCACTAGTAGAGGTCAACTTCTAGACCAACCATTATTAGAGGTTACTTAATAGCTAGCTTTATTGGATCCACTTAGGCATCTTAGGAGGTTACATTGGCAAGTGACTTCCTCCTTCTTCCGGTGTAGGAGAAACATCGGGACTCCATGATTTAGCTCACGTGGTTTATGTTAATTAAAGGTTGCTCTCACACATGTTCAAGTTCTTTGTATGGTGCTAAGTTGTCCTTTTATGATGAGGTTTCTTTATGTCACGTCGAAGCGTGTCTTAAAGTCCTGTAAATCATTGTCTCTAAGGTTTAAATGGTTTTCTTCACGTATGTTATGGTCCCTTGTTATTGGAAATGATATTTACCATAAATATCTACAACTTTCTTTCCAAGTATGTATGTTGTCCATCATTATAATTACTAGAGATTCACTTATACTTGGTGGTTCCTTCTTAGATGTAAAAGCAAGATTTCCCCCAAAAGATATGACTATTTTACTTATGCAAGATAATCTATGTCCCTCCTTATCCTATGTTTTATGGTTTAGGTGATGTTTCTAAATGATCATATTGCTCACTACTTTCATGACATATGTTATGTGCATTGCATGTCCACATACTAGTACATTCAAAGTACTAATACATACGTTTTTCCTACATGATTTCACCATGTAGGGACCATAACTTCTTGACATCTCCACGTGGCAACCTTGGTTCGAGAAGATCATTTATAGTGGTAAGTCCTCCATTTCAGGGACAATAGCCAAGTTCTATCTTGATTATATTGAGAATTTATTGCACTTTACTTTCTAGTTGAGGGTGAGCTCGAGACTTGTCTTGGCCCCTGCTCTACTCATATTTTAGAGGTGTTGTTGGATACTAATGCTATGTACCTATGTTGAGCAAATGAGTTTTTATGGAGACTTATCCCTTAGAAGGTGATGAAAGTCCTACGTCCCTACTCCCCCATGCTTGAGTCATACTTACCCTCCCCTAAGTTATTTATTTATTTTTATAAATCCAAATTTCGTCTTTCATTTTTTATCATCCTTAATACCATTACTCTCCATTCATGAAATAGGAATCTTTGTTTATTAAAAGATTTAAAATTTTACTTAGCGATAAAAAATTTACACAATAACTATTTAATTGGCGCCAAACACATATATAACCCCCTAACTTGCTCTTAATTTTTATTTTGGCACTCTATCTTGGTTGTTCTATTTTACACATTCAACTCTATTTTTTATGTACTATTTAAATTTTAAAAAAGTTAATTTTATAATTATTTAAATTTTTACATATGCTCTTCAACTGAATTTTGTATTTTAAAAATTGACGTTCGTATGTTTGTTATTGCAAAAAAAAAAAAAACAACTGACGGATGAATATTGAGTTTTTTTAAAAAAATAATTTCTTTTTGAGAATTTCTTTGTATTTTTCCGTGAATGATAACCGCCAAAAGTGCGTCAATTTTCTTTCTTAAAAAAGTCAATAACAACCCAATGAAGTCTATCAAGTTCAACTTTTCTTTAATAACGTTATTCACAATGAACAAGAGTTTTCTTTTACTTGTATTGAAGATGAGTTCTTTTTAACCGTATTGAGTTGAACAAAAAATTAGAAATCTAGTATTTGAGTTAAATCCAGATAGCTTGAATATGAAAAAAATATATATTGTGTTATTTAATTCAATTGATTTTTTAAGAAAGAAAATTGACACAATTTCCTTGGTTATTTTTCAAGAAAATATATATAGAGAAACTCAAAAAATATTTATAGAAAAATTTATCCGTTAATTTTTTTAAAAGATATTTTTAAAAATAATGAACAAACATCGATTATAAAATGAAAAAAAAGTCAAAATAAAGGGTATAAATAAAAATAAAGCAATTAAAAAATTACTATTTTGATTTAAATGGTACACAAAAATTAGAATTAAAGGGTAAAATGAAACAAAGGTAAGATAGGGTGTCAAAATAAAAAATGAGTGCAATTAGAGGGATTGTTTATTCATTTTAAATTAGTTTTTGTGCCATATCATGGCATGTGGAGCATACTCTCTCCATGTTGTTGATTCTTTGGACAAAAGTGTCAAAATGGTATATGAAAATTGGAGTTGAAAGGTTAAATGGAACAAAATTGAGTTGGAGTGCCAAATGAAACTTAGGGCTAAGTTTGAGGGGCTACATATGTGTTTGGCCAATATAATATGGAACCCAAGTAAATTTATGAAGAAATTCACATTTAATGCATGCTTGAGATTATCCATGCCTAAACTCAACATTTAAAGAGACATACATATTCAAATCTTCATAATATCAATGCAATCCAATATATTAGGGCTTAAATCACTGTAAAAATATCAATTAAATTAAGCTAATGTCTCAATTGGATCAAATCAACATTAATTTTAGAAACTCATATTCAAATTAAGCTTGAAATTCATAAATCAAGTAGTAAAAAGTGTTAGGGGTCTTCATAGTTGAGAGGGACCATGAATCAATCCCACATACCTTAGATAACTTAAAAGAATGAAGAAGAAATTGATTTGAGAAGAAAGTACTTCTTGAATTCCAAGTTGAATCTTCAATGGCACACTTGAAAGGAGTTCTTAGAAGAGGGACTTTGAGTATTCTTAAGTATAATAATGAATTAGAATAAGAATGAATGAGTATATGTCTTTTTAGGGGTTAAGGATAGGTTAAAATGTCACAAACGACCATTAGAAATCACCAAAATTACGAGAAACCCATTAATGAAACGCGCACTAAAAAGTGCCCAGGTGGCTTTTGAAAGAGCACCATAGCTTGTACAACATACCACGGACCGTAAAATGGTCCGTGGTAAGGATCTTCAAACACATAGCAAAATTTCAGGCTAAGGACATTTTTCACAGGAGGCTTCAGGATTCGTACGAAGCTCCACGGTTCATACAAGCTCCCACACAAAAATCTGAGTTTCGAGATGGTGATTTGATACTTAGAATATTTTTGGACTACACAATCACGGGACCCCATCATGAGCCATGGTTGCTTATACAGCCTGCCCAAGCGTCCATGTTGGGTGCCTTAACCATACAGTGGCTTTCAAGCCAATGGCACCTACCATAAGCCACTTTCACGGCCATGATGAGCACCATGAGTCGTGAAAGGGCTTAGTGAATGCCACTTTGTCTTAAACTCTACCATAAGCCAAAATTTAACCCACAGAATGCCAAAGGCCACTCCTAGCCAGCCTCTACGGCTCGTGGATCCCTCCACGGCTCGTGGAGGTGACCATGGAGTGTCACCTTGGTTAAAAATACTCAAAATCTTGATTTTAGGCATTGATAAAGTGTCATGAGATCTTGGTCCTTCCTTCATCTCCCCATTGGGAATATTCGTCCTCGAATGGACTATAAAAGGATTGAGAGGCTTGACTTAAACATGAAACATTTCAACATAGTAACACAATGCATAGCTCATTTTCTTAAAAATCATAAAATCATCAAAACACATATCAAAACTTTCTTTAAATCATATTCGTGCACATGTATATGAAATATAAGAGTAAAAGAATTAGGAACATTTAGAATAGGAGAACCTGATACTTAGGCTTGAGTAGATTGGAAAAGATAGGGATATTGCTGCATCATGTCTGTCTCCGCCTCCCATGTAGCACTCTCCATATGTTGACTCCTCCAAAGCACATTAACCGAAGGTAGATCCTTGTTGCAAAGATGTTTTACTTGCCTATCCAAAATTTCAACCAAAAAGTTTTCATAGGACAAATTAACTTCAACCTCAACACCTTCCAAGCGCACAATCAAGCTAGGATCACCAATCAACTTTCTCAATATTGATACATGGAAGACCAAGTGAATAGAACTCATCTGCTAAAGGCAAATCTAATATGTAGGCCACCTTGCTAATCCGCAAAACTATCTCATAAAGGCCAACATATGGGGAATTTAACCAAAACACATTACACCCTTCATAGGAGAAATCTTCACATACACCCAATCACCGACATGGAATTCAAGATCCCTCTTTTTAACATCAAAATAGGACTTTTGACAATTTGATCCATCTTCCAACTTTTCCCTAATCAATTTACCTTTCCATGGTCTCCTACACCAAATCAGAAATGACCCCAAAAGTGCCGAAAATGTGTCACAGAAGTGTCCAGAATCATGATTTTCATATATCATGAAATCCATGTATGATATCAAAAATTCGATTTCATATGCTTGATCAAGGGGTCAAATTGATTGATAAATGGATCTAATCCCGATTTTAGAGCAGACAAACCACAATTTCATCTTCCCAAAATCAAATTCCAGTGAACAATCTGCGCCCCAGACGCGATGCACCAAGGGTGCGCTACAATGTAATTTTGTTCAGTTTTTCTATCTCGGTCCAAGACTTTTGGGTCATAGGCCTAAGTGTTCCCATGCGTGAAAATACCTATACTTAGCCATATTTCACCTCATATTATTTAAGACATTTCCCAATACTCTCTCAAACACTTAGACAATATTTCACCTCCAAATTTCAAGTCCCAAAACTCACCCATATCTTAAGGTTCACATTCAAGCTTCAAGTCTCCATCTCCAATCTTCTTCATGGATTCTCCAAAGTCAAGGTATGTGGGCTTCTTTCATGGGTTCCTTTCATCCATGATGCCCAATCTTTCTTTTACCTAAAATTGCATGATTTAAAGTTGATTTACTCATGGGTCTTACTTATTATGAATTTCACTGCACACTGTGTTGGGGGTTTTATGAAATTATGATTATTTTAGCATGTTTTAAGCTTTGAATATAAGATCTATTGTGAGATTTGATGAAGGGTTTTGATGTATATAACTTGAGGGTGTTACCAAGTATCTATTGATGGTTTTACATTAAATTTTCTAGCATGATTCTACTCTTAAATTGCATGGTTTTACATAGTATTACAACCGCCAAGTGTTTGTTAAAATGTCCGGTTAATGTATTTTGAGGAATTGAAGGTCCAATGCATGTCTTATGTGTTGATGACTTTATGATGATGAGAGTATGATGTATATATGTTAATTTCATGATGATATGTCTATAGTATTATGAGTTGACCAAGCCTAGCTCGGGGGGTTAAGTCATACTATGAAGGTCTAGGAGAGAGTAGTGGAGATGAGGGTGCGAAGAGTAGTATCTCTCTCGGAGAATCTGTTTAGATTCATGCCGGAAACAATTCATCTTATTCGGAGGTTAGTGGAGAAATATATGGAAATAAAAAAGGACCTTCATATGGTGTTCATTGATCTCGAGAAGGCATACGATAAAGTCCCAAGGGATGTTTTATGGAGGTGTCTAGAGGTGAAAGGTGTCCTAGTGGCTTATATCGGGGCGATTAAGGACATGTACGATGGAGTCAAAACTCAAGTAAGAACGGTGGGAGGAGACTCAGAGTATTTTCCTATTGAGATGGGACTCCACCAAGGCTCTGTGTTGAGCCCTTTCTTGTTTTCGTTAGTGATGGATGAGCTGACGCGATCTATCCAGGAGGAGGTACCATGGTGTATTCTATTTGCAGATAACATAGTACTGATTGATGAGACTCGGACTAAAGTTAATGATAGGTTGGAGGCCTGGAGATACGCCTTGGAGTCCAAAGG